>MOOZ01000737.1:244504-257532 GCA_002930495.1 Cecropterus lyciades | reverse complement strand
TCAGACCGGTATGGTGACCGCTCCGCCACGCGGGTCGTCATATTATAGTTAAGATTCTCATTTTATCTAGGATTACCTACTTACCATCAGAAACGCATGCTCGATTGCTAGTACAGTAAAAAAACTCTATAATATTGCAACATTGAAGTCAGAGCATGCTGCTCCCGTGGGAGGCCGTGCGCCTGACAACATTGGCGGCATGGAAGTCGAGTCGCTCCCACGAACTTAGTGTAATATATTTAATGTAGGTGCTACGGGACTATAGGGAACATTATTTTTATAGACGCTAACAACTACCTTAATTTATATCCCCTACTTGATTAGTGACTTTACGTTTCCCGGACCTTGTTTCACAGGAATTTTGGGACTTTTTTGTATGTAATGTAAGACCATACAAAGAAGCATTGATCACTTGATTTTAAATGATTAGGTACTATTGTCCGTGGTCATCTATCTATAATTTCAAATAATCACTTTACTTTACTTTAGTGATTATCTAGACTTTTGTGATTGTCACAGATAACTTACTGATTACGTAGTATAGTAAGTATTGTAAATGAAAATATTTATTAATTATTATTTTTATTTCATTGGTTTTCATAGGTTTTATAACTAGTCATTCAGACACAAAAGTCGTTAAAATGTAAAGATAAGTAAAGTGGTGCTTCCTGGTGCCTAAAAAAATTATATTTATATTATGTCGAACTTCTGTTACATGTGGTTACATTATGAAATAGATGTCTATATTGTGTTATAATACCTATTAGTACCTATTATATTTAATACTACTTAACTGGCTTGGTATTCTCGTCTGGTTCATCGTCATTAACCCATTACTGTCCCATTTTTATACACGATATCATTTGAATAAATTAATTTCTATCACTTACATACTTTTGAACAATCACGTGTATTTCTGAGATTTGAATACTGGGACACTAGGCTATCATTGCACCATTCTGGGTACCAAGGAGTAGTGGACTTATTTTGTCAATATTATAAAGAACTCACATATGTAAGTAGGTACGTTGAAATAAACTAAAGTAAGTTGTAATTAATTTAAAATCGGGTAGGTGATTAATTTTAAAATAATAAGTTATAATTATTATATATAAGGTATTGCTTATTATATCACACTATTACGTGAAAGCAAAGCTTGCAAAAACGTAGTATGTGTACGCAAAAACTCGTGTTTACGTGTCTCCGGACTGAGACCCCGGTAAAATATGCGATCACTTAGCGTCCTCCAATCAAACGACAATGCTGCGTAGCTTTCTACTTTCACTGTTGGTAAGTTTTACATTATATAGGTAGGTACTTAGGTAAATAACAGATTAACAAAAAATCGCGTTTATTAATATAAACTGTATTTCTGAGAAATATATTTATTGTTTTAACAAAAAACCGCGTGGTAAGTATTGACAGTATAAACTATTAATATACAAAGGTTGTATATTAAATGCCCGTTTTCCCCCCTTAAATCCCCTAAATTTAGATTTACGCCAATTTAGAATTCTTATAGTTTCTGAATGTAAAGATTAGATAGGTACTTAAATTTTGTGCATGCGAAGGAACCCTGAAAATGGGAACTCGTGCAGGGCTATAAATTGGGTTTAGTCGACGTTGGACATATTCTAATTTGGATATCATAGTCTTCTGTGGACAGATTCTACTTAAGGCAGATTCTATAATGGACAAATGTATAATAAAATATAATAAAAATATTATTACATACTAGACTATGATGTCCAAATTAGAATCAGTCCCATGTCGACTAAACCATAAATTGGAATACAAAACTTATACCAGTATAATAAAAATACACTTTATTTTGCCCAACAAAACAAATACAACAGTAATACAGTAAATACAACAGTATATAAAATGATATTAAATAAAGGTTATAAAGACATATAATTTTTTTTTTGCCCATGACTTTTGGTTTTACGATTGATGTGGTAGCATATGCTTGAATTCAAAGAAGTGACACTTATATGGGTAACACAAAATTATCCGAATAACAGTTTCAAAATCAACTTTATTATATTTAATAGTCTATAATACAAACCACAGTACAAAAAAGTTAAGTATCAATCAGAGCGCTAACTCGATTACTCTATAATGGGATGCAGTGACGCTGTCGCGAGTTGCAGCTTCTAATCTGATAATGCGGCGGTTATGGCGAATGCGTGCGTCTTACCCTTGGTAATTCAATTTGCGCCCCGGACCACATGCCGGCAGCCTCGCGATCATCCCTAACACGTCCGCTGTTTTTAATTAACGAATCGGTACTTAACGTCAACCTTTAATCATTACAGGATGGAAATCTTACTTTTTTATAATATGGAAGTAGTAAATATGCAGTTTGTAATTAGTAGCTACTGCCACCCAGATTAATTATTAGACAAGATCTATATCTATAAGATTAGATCAGTCTTACCTGAAGTTGTCATTTTTTTTTTAATATGATTGTAGCACACGACCATGCAGTGGCCACTGCCGCCCATGTACATTTGTAATCAACCCCAAATAATATCAGCCTTACCTGAGGTTGGCCACAGATGCATTGCTACCCCTGAGGACTAAGTTAGAATATCTCAGATAAGTATGTACGTCTCCCTTGCCACACTCTTGAAACTAGAGCACCGCAGCGCTTAACAGTAGGGTTATAAGGTGGAAATAGGTGTAGCGGTGCTTTGACTACAACCATGAAGGTTTCTACCATCTTCTAACATCTTCTTCAAAAGTTCTTGTGAAATAGTAGAAAACGAACTACCGAGGTAAATTAGGTAGTTTGTTGTTTTTCGTGCCTTATATTTTTACCTAAAGATGTATTAATATGTGTATGATGTATATGTATTAGTAGTAAAGATTTATTTATTGTATATTTTTGAATTTAACACCTGCTGCAAATCTGCATCCATCCAGGGTTTAAGTAGCAAAAAATGTCAAATATGCATTATTTTTGCCCTGTCGTAACTAAATATTTGTTGATTAATATCTACCTCTTACCTCGTATTATCTTATACAGCAATATATATAATAGTATTTACTTTTTACTTGCCCCACGGTTTCGTCTGCGTTAAAAACAGTGTCTTTTAAAAATTATAGCATGTCGTTACATAGCCTAAAATCTTGCTCAATAAAGGACCACGCAAATACAAAATCATTTTTGCATTTCGGAATAAGACCTCTAGAAATAAACGTGTTTAAACAATCTCTTTAGCTATATAACTTAAATGTGCATATAATATAATAAAACATAGCTCTACATAGTATGTAATACAAATATCTACATTAAACGAACGTTCTGAAGTATTAAATATGTATTCCACCCAATGATAAGTAGTCACTGCAACCCACGGACGTCAGTAATTAACTCTATTACAGAATAGGGGTTCTACCTGACATCCCTGTAGTTCCAGAATCAAAATAGGTCTACAGTATCCCCTGCCTGTCGTAAGAGGCGACTAAAAGGGGCTTCCGGGGTAGCGGGCGGCAAGAGTGGGAGCTCGAACCGTCCAGCTAGGCGACCTCGGGAAGGACGACGATATGTGTGGTCGCATATCGTCGTAAAAACCAGATGGTGCGGTGGGCCCAGCCGCTCACCTGGGTAGAGCCCGACGGGGCAACGCGCTTAGAGGAATCTGGATGCGTTCCTTTGGAGATCCCGGAGTCCTCTTTATAACGCGGACGGCCACCGGGCGGTTTTAGTGCGGTAAAAATCCCACATAATTCGGCGTCGCTCCCACGGCGTCGAGTACCTTTTGAAGGTTTCCCCCTCGAGAACAAAAAAAAAGGGGGTTCTACCTGAAACCGTTCCGCATGCGCTGTCGCCCCCGAAGACTACGATAATCGCCTCACACATATAAAAGTTACTGGTTAACTTTTGGTTAACTAACCCACATCACTGAAACACAACAATTGCTTCACGAAATACGTAATAGTGGCAACAACTTGATCAAACCAAAATGGTGCTACCACCTTTCAAATAAGTTTTCAAATAAATTTTCAATAACTTAAGTTTGTGTTTAACCAATAAATAATATTAATATATGCTTTATACAAACAAGTCCATCGTTGAACATTCGTAGTATATCATTCCTAAAACTTAGTTCTAAAATTTGTTTAGGACACTAGGTTTGTATTGATTTTGGACCTAATATTGACAAATTAATGAAGACGAAAATGAAGTCTGTAGTTTTCTTGCTCATTTATTTAAACATATTAGCTACTTTAGTACGTCTAATTTGTAAAAGTATACCTAGTATTTAATTGTAAATGTACATAAAATGCCCGCAATCAATACGGTTAATTTTACAAACACGCCGAATTTGTAAACACGCTTACATGATCTCGCCTCGGTCACGGGATTTATCTACTTTTATCAATTTGCACTCTAAAGTCCGATACGACACCGAATGGGGAGCAAACAGACCGTGTTCCAAGGGGCGGTGGGGGTTTCGGGTACCTCGGCAAACCCAGGCATTCGTACGAAAAAGCCAGGCGAGGCGCTCGGGGCGTCGAGGGCAAACACGACGTCTCCGGGGAGCCGCTCATTAGTTGTTCAAACACGCCGGCGGCCACTTTGACAAGCGCGGAGGACCTGCCTCCGTCCTCAGTCCTTTCGATCTTCCCCATCAATGATCTAAGGTTAACTATAAAGAGCTATCGAACTGCAGATAGTAAATACACGTGGTTTGCTTTATTTACTGGACTGTTTCTGTCGTGCGATCCCAGTAAATTGTGTTTTCCTACATCTTTATTTTTGTTATTTGTTTGATCTGATTCAGAATTAAACTTTATACTGCTTTTAACCTATCAATATAAATTCAGCATTATTATATTTAAGGTGCCATACGTCTAAACGAAAAAACGCAACCTTCTCTCTTCTACGATTCTCCTGAACATAATCGGTTAAAATTGTAATATTTAGCTAAAGATTTTAAAAGTTACTAAGGAAAATGAATGTCATATGACCCCAATATCCACAGAAAGACAGAGCCTAAAAAAACATAAAATGTTTATAAAATATTCTTTAAAAAGGTCTGATTCATAAAATAACTTAAATCACTTAAAATTGTGCACTTGCAATTGGAATTAAGGCTGGCAAATTTAAGGCTGAAAATGTTTTTATGAAAATTGTACTAAATACAAAATTATGTTTATTTTTGGGACATTTTTTTCAAAGGTCTACCACCTTCCAGTGTAGTTCAACCGAGGAAGTACCACCGCCACAAGCATTTCTAGTGTGAACCAGTTCTTGTGTTTTGGTGGGAGGGTGGAAGGGGTTGCCGGCACAGTTATATATGAGGCGACCCCCTTAGTCCTCGGGAGCAGCAACGATATGTAAGCAACTTCATATGAACCTCTGATCATATGAAATTGCTTACAGATGTCCAGTAACCACTTACCATCAGGGGGCTGCATGCTCATTTGCTACTTCTGTCTGATAAAAAAATGCCCCTATTTTTTAGACTAAATCAGGTTAGGTATCCGTCCCTCCTATAATGCTTAAGACATTTCATGAA
The DNA here is from genome assembly GCA_002930495.1 of Cecropterus lyciades. Classification (NCBI taxonomy): domain Eukaryota; kingdom Metazoa; phylum Arthropoda; class Insecta; order Lepidoptera; family Hesperiidae; genus Cecropterus; species Cecropterus lyciades. Next base: position 252,001 of record MOOZ01000737.1, on the reverse strand, counting down.
GTGGCAAGGCAGTCTCAAACGAAGAGCAATGTACGTGAACATGGTATTAATAGGAGTAAATATATACTTCATAGTTGTTATTTTTAAATATCATTAAACTAAGTATAGGATAATAGCTCTTTAACTTTTTTATATTTTTTAATCGGAACTATTTGTGTTCGAGTCTTGCACTTAGCAGATTTTTAACACGCTTTTGTAAGCTTGGGTTGTATGTATGTAACGGTATCATTGAACGCGATTTTTACCCACTTTGAAACATCGGATTAAGTTGAAACTTTGCATGCTTATCAAGGACCGATGACAATATAATATTCTATATATATCTCTTTATATATCCACCCCTATAAAGAGTGAAAGTTTGTATGAAAGTTCAATTTTGATGCAAGCTCTATGTAACTTAGTATTTGGATTTGCGGTTTAATATAATAGAACACATATTTCACCGTTTCTGGAATATCATCCCCTAAGGTGGTGAAAAACGGGTTGCAAGTTTGTTTGCAACTTCCTTAATTTTGATGCAAGCTGAATGTGACTTAGTATTTGACTTTGTGACCAGAGAAACTGTTTTCACATATGATGCGCTAGAAATCAATTTTCACTGCTATAAATTATTATCGATAAAACTAAAAAAGAAAAAATAAATAATTATTTAAAAAACTAAAAAGTAGAAAATAAATAATAGTTTATAAACTTAAAAAACACGCTTTTGATACAATCTGAACTAAAAAATCGAAAATAATTTTCTTTAAGTTATAAAATAGAGCGAAAATAACCCCGTGCATTTTTTTAATATTTATTTAATTTACTGTATACTTATAATTATTCTGAACACTTTTCAGAAGATTCCGCTCAAATGTACATAGGTTCTAAGATTTACTTATATTTGGCTGTATGTTTTTCAGTAGGTATCAGACTTGCTTAATTATTTATTCATCTTGAGAGTAACTAGGATGATTATGTCTGATCTTTTTTCAATTAGAGGACTTTATATTGAGTACATTTATCACTTTAAACACCATGAGTTTAAAGGGAGTTAATTTATCACTTAATAGAGAGCTTTTATGAATAGACAATGTAATTCCGCCCAAGCTGCACGGGAATACTCAGAAAATACCTGCCATAGGGCAGGTTGTTGTCTCATCATGTTATTTCGAATGTATTTGTTTCCACGTTATATATACCAAAGACATGAAAATAAGCCCGGCGACAACGGCGTCGCAATCATGGCGATGGTCGGAGTCATCAATCACCGGCTCAGGTGCACGTCGCCCCCCGCGCTCTGCACCTTCAGCCAACACCCATATATACAGATTATGTGAAGCAATCGCTAATTAATAAAGGTTATAGCAACGATGTCGATTAATTGAAATTTCTAATCTCAGGACTTTACTCTTTTATTTAGCAAAGATTAAAGACATAACTGGTCTATTGAGTAGGTACTACTTAATACAATACTATTATTAACTAAAACTTACTTAAGGATGTTTTAAGATGTTTTGTATAGGGTAAAGAAAATGTTAAAGCTCAAGTAAGCAAATACAAAGAAAGAAAGACCTAGTTATTTATCGCTATACTTATTTTGATTAACTGTTTCGTGTTAATATTTAATTAAGAAAAAAGAGATACATACAATTTATTATATACTGTAAAATAATTATTAATACGTACCTATTATTCTGGTCATAAATACTGATACAATAAAAAATAAACAAAATATTACTTTTGAATTTTGAATCTGTCATTTTTATGCGATTGTTCATTGTATTTTCTTATTTTCACACCAATATATTCTAAAATGTTTTGGGATATTAAAATGGAGTGGGGTGATAAAGAGAACCGAATCGCTGTGATTGCATTACATAAAAGACGTATGGAGCCAAATACAATTTTTAAAATCCTTCATACGCTTGGTATTAGTCAACTGTTTGTGTACCGGGCTATTGATAGATACAATGAAACGTCCTCTGTTTGTGACAGAAAGATCTGGCCGACCACTTAGTGTTCATACGAAAAAAGGCGGTCAAAGCAGTAAGAAAAAGTATTCGAAGTAATCCTGTGCGAAAGCAAATGATTTTAATGAAGATGTACCATGTCGCTTATTTTAAAAGACGACTTAGAACTTGCACCTTATAAAAGACGCACTGATAATTTAAAAAAATAATAGGCTGGTAAAATCAAAACAATTACTTAAGCGGTACGCAAAGGGAGGTCACAGGCTTTTTTTGTGAAAAAAATATCAAAACATTGGCATGAGTGATCATTCATCAAGGGATCAAGACCATTCATGAGAAAGTAGTTAAGCCCCTTAACAACACCATGTTCAATAACCAAGAATGGTCCTTTCAATATGACTCAGCGCCGGATCATAAAGGTTGATCCACCCAATCTTGGTTAAAAACGAACGGTCCGTACTTCATCAGAGCTGAAGACTGGCCGTCATCTAGTCCTGATCTTAATCGACTGAATTATAATTTATGGACAGTTTGAGAGAGGCTTGATATAACCGACGTGATAATTTGGAGTCCCTAAAACAATCTATACGATTGGTAGTAAAGAATTTTCCCACAGAAAGAGTGCGTGCTGCTATTGATAACTGGCCTCAACGTTTAAAGGACTGTATTGCAGCCAATGGGCCACTTCGAATAAGCTTTATATATTTCAATGCTATTATGTTAATGTATTAAACTAACACACTATAATAGTGATAAATGTTGCGTACAGTAAAAAGATGTTTTTCTTTTTAATAATATTTAAGCAATATTAAGTAGGTAGGTATATCTTCTCCGCCTTAAATACGGTGGTGCAGAAAAAAGCTATTTTATGAAGTAATTTTAAAATTATTTACTTGAATATTACGTAAGTTGAAAAAAGTAGATTCGAAGAAGAGTGAAGGTTACGTTTTTTCCATCGTATATAAACTATACAGCGGTTATGTCATTCTTTAAAATCGCTACGGTTAACCTGATTCTACTCAAGGCAGACCCCTGAGTAGAATCAAGGTTATATTAACCAGAGGAGGAGAGAACCAGTTCTATCCGTGCATGAAGACAGCGTGGCTTCTGCCAACACATCTACCTATAAATCTCAAGGAAATAATGGTCTTCAGGTCACAAGAACAGCTAGTAGAATTAGCTCTTAAAAGGTTTTATACCTAGCATAAATAGCACGAAATCGTATCTGAAACCGGAGCTGCTACTTACAAAAGTACCTCAATAAGTAGGTTTTCCGTACAGTTGGTTGATTCACATTTACCTAGTATCAATGTGGAGTCCCTTTAAAACATTACACAGGCTTATACATTATATACAAGTAGTTTAGACGGAGCTTATGTGGCGTTTCTCTTAGGCCGTCACTATGATTTACTATCTTGTGATATTTACCGATCATTTAAATGTTTATTTTATTCCAGTATTTTAGTATTCTTAATAGCTTATTTGAATAACATACTTTATAATGATTTTTTACGTGTTTTTTGTTTTGGCTTACCAAGGAGGTAGTTTATTGGTATGGTAGGAGGAGTAGGCCTGGTTATTCATTCGAGTAAGTGATACTGAAAGACTCTATTCTTTTTGACGGTCCTGTTCCTACCATACGTCGCACGTAATTAATTAACGCAGCTTTGATTTGAGCACTAGGCTTGTATGCACCATGTTCCCGTGAGATGCAATATCAAGATGGAATGCAATATCAAAATGATATAACATAAACTATGCAGTTGAGAAGATACTACTCATATACTTGTATATGACTCAAGTAGAATCGTGTCAAGTCGCGATCGTACGATTTAACGTTAATCCTATTAAGAAAGTCCCCACTTAAAATACAAAAATCAAAGTATAAATAAAACAACTTGTGAAACAATCTATTTATAAAACCGGCTAAGTGCGAGTCGGACTCGCAGGCGAAGTATTAATAAAGTTATATCATAATAAATAAAGTTGAACAGTTTTCCAACTACCAACGTAAGTTTGTTTTTCATAGAGTTTGTGTGAATTACAAAGTTATGTTATACAGTTTTTTAATAAGTGCTATATCTCAAAAACTGTCTACCGTATCTTGTTCGAACCAATTTTCATTGAAAGTTTTCCTTGACATCTACAACATATGGTTTATCCAGATTTTTCACTCTCCTAGTTCAAAAGTTAGAGGGGGGGNNNNGCATTTTACCGTATTGAAAGAGTTTGTCTCTCAAACAATCGACTTAGTTTCGAGAACAAATGTTTTTAGAAACCTCAATGTCATTTTCAAGACCTTTCTATAGACACCACACGTGTAAGATTTTTTTATTTTTATTTTAGTTCGATGTAATGGGAGCCTCCTCTAGATTTAATATATTTTTTTTATACATAATTTGGAAAGCCGTTTACAGAATACACTTACTTACCAAGATTTAACTCTGTAGTCTTAATAGTTTTCGAATAAAGACAGACGGACGAGCAGACAGACATGACGAATCTATAAGGGTTGCGATTCTTGTCATTTGATTACGGAAATACCCTAAAAATAATGTATCTATGTACGTAAGAAGCAAGTACGTAGGTTCGTCAAAGATCGTTCGAATTTACTAAAACTTCACGTTTAGTTACTTTAAACCGATAAGTAAAAATTTTCAGTGTAGTCCTGCAAAACTGTTTTACATTTAATTGTGTTTTTGGTAATTAATCTCATTTTTAGGGTTTCGTACCCAAAGGGTTTAAACTGGACCCTATTACGCTCTGCTATCCATCTGTCCATCTGTCTGTCACCAGGCTGTATCTCATGAACTGATAGCTAGACAATTGAAATTTTACTGATGATGTATTTCTGTTAACAAAAATACTAGATAGATAACAGAGTAACATAAATACTTAAGAGGGCTCTCGTACAACAAACGTGATTTTATTACCGTTTTAAAAGGTAATGGTACGGAACCCTTCGTGCTCGAGTCCGACTCCCACTTGGCCGGTTTTATTTGAAGAAATAACACTGCACCCAACAGTATTTTATGAGTAGCTGAAAATGTATCTCATCTCATCTAAAAATATCGGGCATCCATGTTACTTGTTTCCAATATTGTATCTCACTTAAAAGCGCCCTCTACCTTCAAGCCAATAAACCATCTCAGCCTTATAATCGCGCCATCTATTGTAACATAAACGTATTCAAACCCACAATGATGATGATGCAAAAGTTACACAACAAATTCATGATAATTTATCAAAGAGTACATAGATGGCGCTTTTTAGATGAACTTTGAAATTGTTTTAAGCTTAATAAAAAGATCATGTTTACGATCATAACAAATTTTACAATTTTCAGATTATAGAGTCTTTAATTTTTATGTTCAATATTGTTTATATTTTTTAAAACATAATAAATGTTTACTAGGATAAAGTGTAGATTGAAACTTTCTGTAGGTATTAACGATTATGAAAAAACATTAACGGTGTGGTAAAAAATAGTCCATGGGCGGCAGTGGACACTTACTATCAAATGGTCTACAAGTTCGTGTGCTACTGAATTACATACAAAATTGACGACGAGCGTGCACTTGATAATAAACGAACACTACCGCTCTTCTGAAATCAATCCCTAATAGAATTTAAATTCTATTTGAGACCGGTCAAAAAACTGCTTTCTGTGAACCAAAACACAGCACCGTTTAACTTTATTTTTAACTTTATAACTTTGTAGCTTTTACTTCTATCTTCTATCTACTCTCTTCATTTTCTTAACGACTATATTTAGCATCTATTTATAAACATTGTAAATAGATGCTAATTATAGAGAGATATACACGGCATAGGGACACATACACGGCACTCCGACTTAGACCTCAAAGGTCTACCGCATCTACGACCGACTTCAGGTTGGGAGGCAAGGCATTTGATTACTATTATAGATGTCTATGGGCGGCAATGACCCTTAGATGGACTGCATGTTCGTTTGCTACTGTATTTTTCATTATTTGAATCTTATTTTTGTTTTTACCTTTCATTCGTATAACACCTATATAACTATTTTTTATTTTTAGTTGTGATAGCAAATAATTTGTAGTGCTGCGTATAATAATAATGTACGTGATTAAATATTATTTCTTTCTTTCTTTCAATTTTAATATAAGGATATAATGCACGGTAAGGGTAATAAATTTAACATCAATGTACATAGTAAATATGATTACCAAAACATATTACGTAATTGTAAGAAATTCATTTTTGTTTCTTTCTCGTAGCTATATAGGTAGATACCTATATAACGTTATCGCAGTAACTCCAAACCAGTGGAACAGTGTTTCCATGCTTAGTAGTGGTCCATGGTTGACCAGAAATGTTTAGTTTAGTTTTACCGCTTTCTTTAAAAATGTTATCCTTTTGAGTACCTTTTTAACCGCTATAATACCAAATAGGTACTTTACAGTCCATGGTACACTGACGACACGACGACCGCATACCTATACCTACATGACGAATAGATCCGATAAGATCTTTTCTTTGTAAAATCGGTTAAAAACCGGTACCTATTAATGTATATCTACAATAAATTAAAATATTTAATTAAAAATCTTATAAACACATTTTAATCACGCAACAATAAATAATTTCATTTATTTGTATGACTTATAATTTTTTTATCTTTGAATACCTTTACCAATATTTAACCTTTAATTTGACTGATGCGGGCTGACGATGATGAACCTTTAATTTAAGGCCACACTAATAAAAAGCCCTCCGCGCTTTTTAAATTAGACTTTAAATATTGGATTAGGTAAACTTTATATATGAGTATATTTAGTGCGCGACAAAAGCGTTTTAAAAAAATAATAACTTTAAAATAACAATTTCCTTCTATTGGACTCATCGAATTGAAACGTTATGAGTACAAACGCTACTAGTAGGTACTGGGAGTTCTACAATATATCTTCTGACTTCAGCATCAGATCGGCTCCAAAATTCCAAATTATTGTATTTTAGCTACATGAACCATGTCGATACTAAAAGGTTTGATAACATTTTTTATTTACAGCTGAGGTAAGCATAAGAGCGTAAATAATAATAAGACTTTTGTTCCAATTGATTCAATTATCAGGTACTCTCCCGCATCTGAAATTGGACTCAGATACTCCTGTCCTTGTTTATATATGTACTAGCTGAAGTACACGTGCTTCGCTACGTGACAAAAATTTGGTTTTACTCGCTAACTGTTTGAGGTACATAAAGTAATAAGGACTTTCCGGGTATCAAATTAAATGTTCACTTCGTATATGTTAGTAAACGTTTATTTTTTAGCGTTCTCTTTTTATTTAAAATAATATCTATAGAAATATATATTTTTTTATAATATGGAAGTAGCAAACGAGCATGCAGCCCACCTGATGGTAAGTGGCTGCTGCCGCCCATGGTCATCTGTAATCAACCCTAGGTAAGATCAAAGTCTCACCTAAGATTAGCCACAGATGCGTTGCTACCCCTGAGGACTAAGATGGAATGCCTGGGAAAAGTATGTCTCCCTTACCAC
>MOOZ01000737.1:200827-238990 GCA_002930495.1 Cecropterus lyciades | reverse complement strand
AATTTGGCACATATGTAGTTTATGACCCGAGTTAATACATAGGATACTCTTTGACGTGGTAAATACCTGAATCAGCCGGTACCGAGGGTAAAATGTAGTACCTAATAAATCATTTTCCAATCCTGAGATATATATCTCCTACATATTTATACCTATGAGGCGGTTATAGGTATAAATTATTAAAATTCTTTGCTACGGCACCGGAACAATTTATTACCATTGGTCTGACTAACAAGCTTATCAAAAATTTGAAACAATAGCGGATCGCGTATCGGGCGTAATCTGTTCGCGGGGCAACGGACCGGCGCGATCCGTTGCGCGACAGGTTGCCCGTCAGTTGGTTGGACTCAACATCTGCTGAACTACGCCAAGGGGCCGCTAAGACTACACCCTCGTCTTACCAGTCTAATTGCCAGCAAATGAACGTTTTCTAACTGTCTCCAGGAACCGTTATATTCCGTTTGTGAAACCTGTTGCGCCCCAATAGTGAATCCTTGTGCAAATGCAGAAGTGCAAGGGTCGCAAAAATAGTATTGTCTAGTCGTGTGAAACTGGTAAGTGATTGTTGTGAAGGCTTTCAATACAATCAAATATTTATTATGTAGTGAATGGTCATTGCTGCCCATAGACATTTGTTACGGAATTGAATCAAAAACAAGAATTCCGCCTGTAATCGACACAGATGTATGTCCATTCTGAGGGCAAAGTTTAAATACCTTATACACGTCAGTCTGTAAATCCCTTTATAATGAAATCAAGAATAACAAGGCACTACACTGCTACTATAAAGCACGATTGTGGTGCCAGACGAATTCTAAAACAAATTGCTAATTTCAGAGTTATAAAATTGCATTGTTAGTTTAAGGCTGATCGCATACATTCTTAACTATTATCTTGCAAAACAAGATGACAAATACAGAATAGGAGCATCCACGTCGGAACCAAATCGGAAGGGTTGGAGCGGAAATGCGAGTTTATTCGAAACTCCTTGTATTGAGATTTGAGAAGCTTAATATCGAGTTAGATAGCTTAGGGTAGGAACGCCAGGTGCGCGTCGAGACGGTCTTGGGGTCCTTTATTGCGAGGCCGAGACAGCTAGATCTGAACAATGGCTGCGGACCGTCTTCGCACATTGTTCCCGAGTCAGCTGGCGCTTGCTCCCTCGGACTCGTCATAAGTCACCACGGCCCTGACACGGTTACTTGAATTATAAAATAAAATAAAATATAAAACACCCAGTTTTGCGTAACGCTCATAAATCGTATCTTTGCGTTTATTTTTAAATAACTCATAGGGTAGTAAAGCAATGTGCTGCTATGCTACGCTTGAAATTGTATAGGAATTTGGATTTTTTTATTGGTTAACATAATTAACAATATTTGTTTCATATTATAAAAACATGTAAACCATACATACACCTAGATTTGTTTCGCGATTGGTTAAACTCATTATTAGGTTCTTCTTAATTATTTTCTCTGCCTTTTTATGTGCAAGATTAAAATTGGTAAACTTGAATGTATATTTTATAAGTATTCAATATTAAACTGCATTTAACTATCCAGTCACTACATAACAATAAGAACATGTTCTAAATGCACAAACGGACAACGTCGAAATCAGTAACTAGTTCAACAAAGCTGTTGTCGTTATTGCATTTTAAATTACATATACAAAAATTGAACTCGGCTGTCAAGACGGCAGAAACCTTAGGGTTCAAACAGTGCTATTAACCTATTCACACCTTGAGCAATACACCGGGCAATCAACAATTATGCTACTTCCGCTCTTTGGCCCATACTTCGAACTTACTAATTGTCCACTCCATTAAACTTTACCTTTGAACTTTTAAGCAAAAAGCTCACGTTAGACAAGTTTACAAACAACATACACCATATAATTAACGTTTACTTTTCAAAAGAAAGAATATTATGTCAAAGGCTAAAATATAAATAGATATCAAACAAAAATAGACCAATTTTAATTATAGGTACTCCGTGCTAAATATGTGTAAGTAAAACGTAAACCATTCGTTTACTGAAGAAGAGTTCTCTTCATTGGATTAAGTAGTAATACGGATGATAATGATAACTTTGACTTCTTTTATGTTTATATCAATTGAAACGCAGTTAATTTTCACGTAACATCTTTATTGTTTCTCTGTAAGGTAGTGTTGATTTAAGCGTTATAGTACAGCGACTTGAAACGGTACTAAGATTACAATCTATGTAATTTCGCTTGTCATCTTACTTTTCACGGGGCACAAGAGTAAATCAAGCTAGCAAAAGTCTGATATTCTTGTTAAACTACTAACGAAGATCACAAGCCTATGAAACGTTACTTAAGAAAATCACTTAAGAAAATCAAAATATTAAACACGTATATTATTTATACGGACCTAAAAGTTAAGTAACGATACAAAGAAAAACGTGACAACTGTAAAAAACTTTCTCAGTATAGTTATTTTAATGATCATATGTTAAATGGCTATACTTATTACATTCTTAAAACTTGTTGAATTAACTACAGAACAAAATGAATAATCTTAAAATGAGATGCATATATATGTTCACCTGTTGTGTACGATTCTGAACTTAAGTGTTTATTATTGTTAAATTCAACAGTAAATGTGTAATAAACTGTACTCTCGTATAACCTTTTTGCCATCGCATAGACATACACATGTCGGATCGTTCTAACATATTCCTCACGGGTAGAAGCGTATTTGTGGCCTACGTCAGAAATGACTCTAATTTTTAACTGACCTCGAAAAAGGAGGTGGTTCTATGTTCAACTGTATGTATCTGTTTTTATGTATGTTCATAGATTTTTCCCCCCATTTATGGACCGATTCTCAACATTATTTTTTTAATCAAAAGAGTATACTCCTGAGGTGGCCTCATATGCACCAAATTAGGATCTGATGACGGAATCCCAGGGAAATTGAGGGCAACCCTCAAATGTTGTAGGCATTAACTACATATGTTTGTCATATATTTTCTTAAGCTATTGAGACATTTCAATATAGTCGTCATCATTTCATGACGCTAAGCTGATAAAGGAAGGTAGAACTCTTTAATGCTAATCATGAAAGAGTAGTATTATACTTTTCTATGACGTATTTTACATTAAAATAGTAATAAATATAATTATTACTAAGCAGAGACATACAATGAAAAATTTGACCTTCAACTCCTCAACCCTGATGATACTGATACTGATGGTACTGCAAACCTGAGCCATAAGAGTTAGCCATTTGGTGCGTACGGATATAGGTATATCAAGATTATTAAGCAGAGATTAAGACGAAAAATTAGACCATCAACTCTTTAACCCTGATGATGCAGAGTGCTGAAATCTTAAGACAAACACGTCTTATGAAAAATTTTAGCTTTAACTCTTAAATCCCGATGATGCAGGGGTACTGCAGGCCTAAACCATAAGTATTTTAAAACAAGATTGGTAAGCAGAGACATAAGACGACAAATTGGACATTCAACTTTTGTAACCCTGATAATGTGGGGATACTGAATGCTTAAACCGTAAGAGTTAGCCATTTGATGTTTAATTATTATGTATATATTATTATGTATTTATATCTTTTCAATATTATTATATATTTGAAAGATATAAAATGAAACAAGTCTATGTTTCATTTACTCGTAGGACACAAGATTCGTAGTCGTAATCTAGCGAAATATGTTGAGCGCCGACTTCGAGACTCTGTACTATGTACTGTCTACTAACATATACATATTTTTTGTGGCATAGAAGTCGGTTTCTATTTTTACAGATGTCCATGGATGGCATTGACCAATTATCACCATGTGGACTGCATGCTCGTTTACTACCCGTATATTACAAATATCTTTTACTTAATTACTTTTAAAAATGCAAAACTTAACCCCTATTATCACAAAAAAGGCCTAATGATAAAAAATGAATTTGACCGCAGTGTGAAAGAAAAACAAATATTAATACATCAATTACCATGCCTTATTTCAACTCACTGCGAACCCATGGCAGCATGGCATGCCATAGCGTACCCGTACACATGGCGTCAATTCCATAAATCAGATTGAGTTCAGATAAAATCGTACCAACCAACACACACAGACATCTGGACTGATACCACAGGCAGTTACAACAACAAACTAAACTGTATAAGCAGTGCAACTTACATTGTAGTGTTAATCAAAGCTTATCTATAAAACTATTCAGTTTAAAAGTGATAATGTATGAAAAGACATTTAAAATGAGTGAGTTTGTTTTTACATTATGATTTTGAACAATTTATCTTAACAGTACTAGAATGTTTTCGATCTTTAAAAACAGTGTCTGATAATGGATTGTTCTTATAATTACATGCTGTAATTAAAAGGAATAAATATTGAAGAAAGTTATTCGAAATGTATGAGTATGTATAGTATGTAGTACCTAAGAATATGAAATAAATTTATTCAGCTGAAAACTTCTGCACTACTTCGTTGTATGAAAATGACTGAAATGAACGATGAACGAAAAACTTGTAGGTAGCGCAAAATTAAAAAACACAAAAAGTGCGTAGGCATCTGCGAGCCAACTGCGCATTTGTTATTTGTTCTAAAAACACAATAATTGCAATAATTTAACAAAGGGAGTGTCGGTAGGGGCCAGTGGGTGAGGGGTGAAGCACAAGGTGTGCGCGATATCAGTGCTTGCATGTGCGTGCCAACAAAGCGTCCAGCGACCCTCCCGAATACCCATGCATGGCCATTAGAGGGCGAACACTCAATCGCATTATAAACAAGGGTTTCAATCCAGTTTAGGCGATTACAAGACTTGTTATCAGAGGGCTTACTCGGCCTCAACAAGCCAATAGTTTATTGACTCTACATAGTAATCACTTTCAAGTAATCTACTTTGCTTTTGTTTTCATCAGTGCCGGTCTATTTATATTAATTATAGATCATTCTTATTATTTTTGAAAGTGAATACATTCGTAACTAGTTGTTACCCGGGACTTCGCACACGCAGATCCTAATGCGAGCATGTAACTCCTATTAAATCCCCTTGAGGTGAAATATATCATTTGTAGTGCATGCATTCGCCATAAAATTAACTTATTGTCCAAATTAGACTCTCGGTTTAGACTCTGCAATGATTAATCAAAAAGTGTATGATTTCCCATTTATGTATGTTAATTGAAATCATTTTCATAAAGTAAGAACTTTTTCGCTACGCTATTTAGTCCTTATAAATATTGAAGGTTATTTAGATAAAGATACCACTGTGCGCACTAAAAACTATGACGTAATGTGAAGGCAACACGTAACCCGCATAATTATACAAAAATGCTCAGATAATTCTTAAATTAAATGTTTCCATAGAGACTCAGTTAAACCAATGTGTCTGAACCAGCTAACGAAGCTTAATTTACAGTCAATTAACACGTTTAAATATATATAAGCATCACTTAAAAAGTGCGCATAAGCTAGAAAGCTTATACGACCCGCGTGGCGGAGCGTTCACCATACCGGTCTGATACGCAGTGGGTCCCGGGTTCGATCCCCGGCCAGGCAGACATCTGAATGATGAGTTTGGATTTCTGTTCTGAGTCTGGGTGTTTGTGTATTCGTCTTTGTGTTTCCATGGCACCCACGACACAGAAGAACATCCTAATGTGGGGCTATGAGTGTAGAAAGTATTTTTTACATCACTTGATTGTAGTTATCACTGCAAAAGTGCAACTTAGTCACTTCCGCCAAATATATATTATAATTATAATGAAATAGATAGTACGTAGATATACGAGTATTCAGTCCACTTCAAGTGGAGTAGAAGAATATGTTATATTGCGAATGGCGATATACGTAATATCCTTAGTACAATAATATATTTCCGTAATTAATTAAATGTCAAAGAGTAGCGACATGCGTGTCTTGTCAAACAAGCCTCTAATTCAGTCAAATGTAAGGCAAGATACTGGAGCCAGCTTTTATTGCCCAAGTAAAAACAAGATGGTTAAAAAAAAGTTATACAAAGAAAAAAGAAAATCCCGCTGATTTTCTTACCGGACCTTCTCAGTTGAGGTCGTATTCCGATACGGTGATAGTGTTAGAAAAAATATTGTAACTGTCAATTTCTAAGCGCCCCCCTAGGTCGATGCAAAATGAAGACATTCGATTTCCTTACCGGTATAACAGACGGAGGTGAGCGTAAGAGCATGTGTGCGAACCAGAGGATTTGCTCGACCCCAAGGCACACGCGCTAAGAAAGGCTCCACAAAGTCGAATGCGGTCGCGATAGACAATTGCCAGTTTAGTCGTTGCAACAGCATCACTTCCCATTGCTGAAACAAAATAAAATTTGCTTAAAATTTATAATAAACTAGCTGACCCGGCAAACGTTGTTTTGCCATATAAATGATTAAATTACTAAAATGGCTATTAAAAAATAAGGGTTGGTGATAAAAGGCTAAAAATTTAAGCTTGTATGTATCTTCTAATGCTACATTATAGAAAAATAAAAACAAAAAAAATGTCCAAAAATTAAAAAAAAATATGTTATGGGTGAAAAATTGGTAAAGCCGTTTCGAAGGAGTAAGGTAACTAACATTGTGACACGAGAATTTTGTATATAAGTCAAGCATATATAGACCCAGTTTAATCGTTATTTTAATTATGAGTTATCTTACCAAGTAGGTATGTACTATCCAACTAAAAATAAATTTCGTTAAAACTTAATGTGATATCTAAACAGTGTCTTTTAAATTCTTTTCATTGCGTTAACTTCTGTGAATCACCAAGTTTTGAATGGCATCATGAAAAACATATATAATTAAATAAGGTATTGAAGAACGGATAAATAGCTCTTCGTTTTCTCCACAGCTGAATCGTAACCGTCATACACGACGGATCAGACGGAAACCGCAAAAAATAGCGAATCCTATTACAAACAAAACAGAAGGGGCAACCCAAGGAGTCGGTTTGTGTTTATATGCAGGAAAGCTTATCAAGTTGTTAAGGGCGTTTGGGTGTTGTAACCTATCTATATTAACTGAGGTTGCATGAAGCCTTAGAGGACTACTATTTTTAGACATCCGGGGAAAGCAAAGGGGTCTTGTGGGAACATAACGGCCCCATGAAGAGTGTGTTATTGTTTTGAAAGTCTTCTTGTACTTTACAACATACCTATATATAATTACAAGACAACAGCTGATGCTCATCGCGGTGTGGGGTACATCGTAGAGTGTGAATTATGTCACCCTATTTTCGATATTTCATGCATGACATTTCAAGAAGTATAATTGTGGGAACTTCGTATAGGTACTTGGACATTCAACTTATTATCATGCGCGATACCGAGTTATCGGGATCATCGCACGCATTAATTGCGAGGAAGGAAGCATATTCCTCGATGCCATACGGTGTTTTGTGGGTGTTATCAAACGTTCATCGACTCCACGATACTTTTCTCACGGTATTTTGTTATTCATTGCCCCAAATGGCGTCAAAATTAGAATACCTCCGCAGAGTCAAAGCATTTCAGACTTAAAGAACTATGCATTAACAGATGCTCGTTCAAGTCAAATTAGTAATAAGTGTTGTACGTGGAATTGAATGCGATCAACCTAACGTGTCCTAAAAGGGTGTTATAATAGCGTGAGAATCATGCGACAAATTTGAAATGCAATGGTGACGGTGAACTAATTTCCCGAATCACACCTGCCTCAGCTCGTCGTGTATGGTCGTACATACGTAGCTATCATTTATAAGCAATAAACAAAATGGCAACATAATCTTGAAAGAATGTGATAGATGAATTTGGTGTTACCCAAAAATAGTGGATGATAAATGTAGGAAGTATTAAAACTTCTTACAAGTGACTATCAGTTACTTCATTCGTAAACCTTACTATAAGTACCTACCAAGGAGCCTCAATCTAATAAGATTGTTATCAATGTTCCTTCGCCCACATTTCCGACGGAAACGAGTAAAGCAGAAAAATCAGTGGCTCGATTCGTCACGCGGTTACCTACTCGTTTTGTCACAAGAAGGGACACTACCTAAGACTTGTCCGCCCCTAGAATTGTTGGGTACGGAAGAAGTAATTACCGGAAATTCACAAGCAACACTTTAAGGAAACGGGTAATATAAAACTGTCTTTGGGGTGAAGAAATGACATTTGACTCAGCTAATAGAGTTCAGTCACAGGACAATGAAAGCAATACACACCGCCTTGCGGTCGACGCAGGAAGTAAAAAGTGAACTGCGTCATTATAACAAGCAATTGACCTTTTACGCGCGTATCACACAAGTTATAAAAATTGCAAGCATTTTTTAATAATCTATACGTAATTAGATATTAATTTAAAGCAATTTTATTAAATTAATTACGTAGGTATATATTGAGCGATATTCATGTATATTACCTATACAGGAATATCGCACACGTAGTCCCTAAAATCAGGACATTTACGACTAAAAGGTACAATTAGAATATCTTACCTATTAATATTCTTACCTATTTATAAAATCTTTAATCGTTAATTGTTTGTATAAAATATGAATAAGTAAATGTGCCAATAAATACGAGATATCATCTGCAATTACAAAGTAAATAATACCTAAGTTGGTAATAAAGTAATTGATTATAATTGGCTTTGCAAACATTAAAAAAGATTTACGTGATCGCTTCTCATTACATATCAAATTTATAATATCAAGCGCAGGTTATAAGATTAATTTACATACATTGTTGTGAGCGGAGCCGTGAGGCTATAGTCATAAAGTAACAAGCAATATATGAGAGATAGGAATTAAACTAGAGGTACGTAAACAGTGGATGTCATACCTCGCAAGTAATTCCTTAAAAATACTTTTAACGAAATTGTGCTGTAGTGATGTAGCAGACTCTACACTCACTCGAGTAGATCCAGAGCTAATGAAATCGTAGTATGAGTACTCAACCAAATAGGTAACTCATGGTTTCTATATGCTTTCTAATATTATATCAATCAAATTTATCGTATGTAAACCCACGCCTACAAATATTATTGATGTCATTTCCGATCCAATCAAAGTCCTCTGTCCCCTCAATACCGCGGCGAGTACCCAGCCTCATATCGTCGCTACTAGGTAAATATTACAGCAACAGATAGTTCCTTACCCGGACTTCATGAGGGTACACGGAGTTGTCGGTGTACGCACAGAGAAGGTCCACGGAGAGTGGGTGGCACTGGCGGAACTTGGAGGCGAGTAGGAGCGCAGTGACGGCGAGCAGTTGCAGCTGCTGCCGCGAGATGGCGCGTTGCGCGAGGAACCTGTCCATGTAGCTTACGGCTAGGGGGAACACCTGCTCCTCACACTGTTGCTCCTCGCATACCTGTGAACATACACGGTATTACTCTATCGAAATAACTAGTACGGAGTAGGTACCTAATTGTAAAATAATTAATGTTAAGTAATAACGCAAACAAAACAAATAAAAAGGAAGGATAAAATGGAAAGGGTTAATTTCGAACGCCTGATAAATTTGTCTGATGTTTTACCACTCTCACATTTACCTATTGGTAGATTAACATAGTAGGTAGGTAGGTTTTACTAGCCACTTAGGCTAGTATGAAACGGAATTAAATGTTGAGATGCTTTCACAATAAACAACGACAAACCTTTACAATAAATGACTTTATTTATTGTTACCTATTAAAATGCTCCATAATTAAATTAAGATCGTAATTAAACGTAACATTAAGCCAAATAGTATCTTGTGGTATCAGTCTTACATAGCACCATTCCCTCACTTCCCGTAAATGTCTTAGGACCTTATAACAATTATATCAAAACTTAATGGTGGGCACATGTATGCCAGGCCTGGTGACTATTGACAATAACCCCCTTAGGGGAGGGGTCATGTTCAGCAGCGGACCTCAAAGGGCTGATGGATAATAGATGGAATCAGATGAATTAAAATTATATTTGTAACTTAAGTACAATATAAAGAATTAGTGTAAAGTTCACGTTCATATTATGTACTTGATTTAAGAATGAAAGGCTTTATGCTTCGTATTAAAACTGGAATAAGACGGTGGTTATACTATGCCGATCTTGCACGTGTGGAATTCCGGGTTCGATTCCGCGAACGTAAGTAAAAAACTATATTTATTTATTCAGTATCTAAATAAGTCTTGTTACCATTTAAAAATGTATACTAAGTATATATACTATATTATTACTAGTTATTTATCTTAAATTTTCTTATTATTTTTCATAATAGTAATATGTACAGGTTTTGACTAATGTAGGGATAAATATATAACATTAAGCCATTCTGGCTTAATTTTATTGATATTTATCTACCTACATTTTCACGTTTAGCACAAATAATGTTATTTCATCATATGGCAAAAGTGGGTAGATTTTAAATACATTCGGATTCCTGGAATACACTACAAAAAGAACCCATTGTTAAAAACTGAGACAATTTAAATAGAAAGCATAAGTGCGCTTACAAATTTCGGGTCATTGACTTCAATTTTAATCAGCTGTTGACGGAAGTAGAATAAGTCTAATGCTTCAACTAAAAGGGAAGTTACACTTACATTATAGCACTTTCTTTCGTCAGTGCTATAATGTTACTTATCTGATAAAGGAAAGTAAGTAATAAGAAATTCACCTCCAGCATCCAAGTTGTGACGACCTTGCGCATGAAGGGCTGGATGTCTATCTGCACATGTTGGAAGTAATCTGTGTGTAGTGCGTGAGATCTCTCGAGTGTCAGTAAATTCAGAAGCAGCCGAGGGTCCCTGTCAAGGGCACGGTCCGGACCTGCGACGCACATATCCACAGGCCTCCCGCTGCTACTGCTACGGTTTCCAGAGTTCTCGAGATTTTCTCCACAAGACAAATCCATTTCAATCACAGTGTATTCCACTAAATGTTAATGTCACTACAAAGTCTTTTGAATTTGATAACGTAGTTTCAGTACACTGTACACCAGTGTCTAAAGTCTAGTGTACGTGTGTCGTATATTACGAGTGTGTTTACAGTTCGCACGAACGCTTGTTAAGCACGGAACGCACCGCACGTCGCGCGACTCTACAGGCAAGTGTGAAACTGAATGTCAAACCTACGTTACCTACGATGTACCGCAAGGCAGGCCTGTATCGGAACGCGGTGCACCCGGACCCTTCCACCCCACCCTTAGCATTGTCTTGTAGCCCTTATTGTACCCTATTCATACAAGATAATACAGTGACGACTTAAGGTTTCAGTTTTAGGGGACCAAGCTTGGTTTCTAGAAGTTGCAAGTTGTTCGCTCTTTAAAATAATGTTAACTTTAATTCGACTCATTTATGAAACTGTCTTACTGGCAGTACCTACAACACTATTCACATCCACTATGGACGCGAGCGTCGTCTTAAGATGAAGCATAAGATGGTGTTTATAAGTCATCACGCTGTCGAAGATGCTAAAAACTTGTCTTTAAAATATAATACATACTTCGAAATATTACGGACAGGTTTTCTCGTGATATTATTCTTCACCGTTAAAGCGAATATTTAAAAAAATAAATTTCCAATAGATACATTTCACAGACACACGCCTTAGATACGCATATCAAATAAATAATTATACCCTTCTCACTATTGGAATAGTTTAAATATCAACTAGTGACATCGTTAAAAATAATTATATATATATATATTTAGATTGGTCTATTTACTGGCTTACATTTGATATTGTTGTAATAGTAAAAAATCTGTCGCTCCTCCCCTTTTTGGCACCATTTTTGAAATTTATATTGCCCCCAGGCGCCATTTTTGAAATTCATATGGCCTATGTCACTGCAAACTGAGACGAATTTAATTATATGTCATACGTCACAATCCGTTTGGGCTGTAGCGCGTGCCATAGAAATGGGCATACATATAAAAAAAACGTATATGCATATTATACATACATACAAACATACGCCCGAAAAACATTACCCTCCTTCTAATGTAGTCGGGTAAATATTACAGTTTATTAATATTTAAAAATTAAAAGTAATATTTGATAGTAAACTTTATCAAATATTAAAGTTATCTGATCAGTAAGAAAAGCTTTAGTTCCCTATGTAAAACAAAGCGGGATATATATTTCTACCTTTTTCCGCTAAGTAAGTATATCGAAATCTGTCCAATTTAGATATCAAATGCCAGCACCACCACCACACCACCATAGTGTCAAAGAAGATAAGTATTAATCATCAGGTAATATAAGCATGTTTGCGAGTATTTATTTAAATTTATTAAATATTTTTTCTCAACAATAAATGTTGGTCAGTCTACCTACATATACTAGCTTACAAACTAAGACAAGAATCTCCAAAGTAAGACAATAAATCGCTTGAGTTATCAGTGTTTAATTAATGCCGGCTTTGTATTATATCGACTTATACCTGATTCTATTAACCCGTTTCGTTCTGGCACGCTTTGGTCGATCATAATAATTACATCGTAAAATAAAAATTTGAATTACAATTCACTAGCACAAAGCCAACCATTACTCCCTAACATTATTTCAAAAATTATAATAAAATAAAACAGAGTGAGGTCGTTGGGAGTGTGTTGGAACAATCCGGAGGAGGGCGGAGGGCAGCTGCGCGCGCCGGGTGCGCACACGCTAGGTGACATTTTATTACAAATCCTTACACACCTGATCATGGAACCAGTCATTGTTATTATTCTCTTGTTCAAGATTTAAATTAAGTATGCACACGTGCCCAAACTGGACACCGCATTAAGTACAGCAGTATAAGTTTGAATTGTGGATTTGAAAAGGATTTCAAATAAATTAAATATATTTCTTTATTATTAACATTACTACATGTGCTTATAATACGTACTTGCCTTCATTTTCATGAGTACCTATGTTTATTTGTAAGTTGCTTTGATCTGCTGGTCTGACGGGTGCGGTAATATAAGTATTTATTTTTACCTACTTGGTGGAGTTTATCTAAAAACCTGGATTGAATATGCCCTTCTTGACCTCCATGTTATGATTACATATAAGATAACAAGTATTATGAGATATAGGATAACCAATGCCAATGCATCTGTGATCGG
This sequence comes from Cecropterus lyciades, assembly GCA_002930495.1. NCBI lineage: Eukaryota > Metazoa > Arthropoda > Insecta > Lepidoptera > Hesperiidae > Cecropterus > Cecropterus lyciades. Next base: position 225,903 of record MOOZ01000737.1, on the reverse strand, counting down.
CTTCAGATGGAAACCCTGTCCTATATGATTATAAGTGAAGTGTACGGGCGGATTTCCATCAAATGGATTGCTCGCCTGTTTGTAACCTCAATATATGGTTATAAAAACCATGTAAGGTTTCAGTTTCTGTGCTGAGTGACCTACATAAGATTCAAAGTACAATCTCTCCACAAGAGAGGGTTATGCTTGGAAATTGCTACGAGACATGATTTGCATTTGCAAATGATATCCGAAGGTAAACTAAGCTTACTAACATAGCTATCAAAATTATCAAGCTAGAGTAGCAATGGGCCGGCCATATCGCTCGAAGGACCGATAACCTATCGAAAGGCACCATGATAGATAGCTGGATGGACCATCTTTATATACATTTTGAACGGATAGGTTTGTTTGTATTGATACTGTATGCGTAGTTTTTAACCCATTTTAATTAACGACTGATTTTGGCTAAACCAATTTAGAACAAGTTTTTAATCGACTTCAATAAGAAGAAAGTTATCAATTCGGATGTTTTTTTTATTACTATTTAGATATACCTATATCCTAAAAGAAACTTTTTGAGCAGTCACATTACTTTAAATGATGCGCCTAGGAACTCTAGATTTTTAACCTTTACTACTATACATACTATATTACATGGCTACTTGGGTTTACATCTATCTTGCATCTATGTCTACGTGAATCAAGCACATCATAAACGAGTATCAAACACCTTGCTTCAAATGTTATTTCTCAAATGCCTTAAGAGGGGGACAAAACCTTTAAAAGAAACCCGACGCCGTAGAAGCCACGCCGGGTTATGTAGGAATTATACCCCCCTGGTGGCCGTCCTCGGCACTGCGAAGTGAACTTCGGTATCTCCAAAAGAAAGCAACCGGAATCCTCTGAGCGCGTTGCTCTAACAGGCTCCACCCAAGCAGATGTGCCCACCACATCGTCTGGTCTTTACGACGGTATGCTACCACATATACCGCCGTCCTTCCTACGGTCTACGAGTTTTCTTCTTTCCTAATCCGAGAACAACAGGTCCGACATAGACCTATCCTACCAACAAATTAACGTTTTTTTTTTAACTATATATTTTGAAAGTAAGAAACACTACGTTTCGCGACAACACTGCTACATCTAATTTTTAATCTAAACCATTGTAAACTTGGTTTATGTTAAAATGATTGGTAAAACAAAATCGAGAAATAGTTAATATCATTACATTGTTTCGCTTAAATGTCAACAGGCATTAATCAATCTCCTATATTTAAAAAATATACATATTTTTTTTAATTATAAGGTAAATGAATAAATCGTAGCAAACAAGTTATTAAAGTTAGGCTAGATGAAAAGCAAAGAAGCCAGGGTAAAAGAAATATTTAAAAAAATGCTTGTTGTCAATTGTCATTGTCATTATCAAACCTGAAATGCGCAAAGTATTCAAACAAAAAGTATATTATTTTCTTAATTTCAGGCTATTTCCATCTTTTAAAGGGTAACAACTGGTTAAAAATGACTTCCGAAAAAGATCCCCTTGTCAATGAAAGATCTGGAACGGTGCGCGAAGTTGGAAATCACGCAATTTGGAGCCTATCTTCTTGTAAACCAGGTAACAAAGTACTATAAAAGTAATAGCAATACAAACAATAACATTATTTCACAAAACATTTTTCGTCGGAAATTCTATGTTCTCATATATGCCATCAAAAGTTTGCTATGTTTTAGCATTCTCTTTTTATTTAAAATGGAAATATGAAAGTCTGAATCAAAAAGATGTAGATACGTCACTAAAATAGTCACCATCTTTAAATAGCGAAAAATATCGAAATCAAAAGTAGTCTATAGACTGACCAGTTAAATAAGCTACATCCATGGAAAATTTTATGTATATTGGACCAGTGGTTCTTGCATGATTGAGTAACACACAGACACACACCGTCTCATTTTTATTTATTAATATAGATGAAAATGTGTACTAAGGATGCGTATTCTATTGTATAAGAACACCAATATTCATTTCAGGATTTGGAATTGATCAATTGAGGGATGATTGTATGGATACATATTGGCAGTCTGATGGACAGTTGCCACATCTTGTGAACATACAGTTCCAAAGGAAAACAATGGTCTCTCACATCTATATTTACACTGATTATAAATTAGATGAAAGTTATACTCCCAGTAGAATTTCAATCCGAGCAGGCACACATTTCAATGATTTACAGGAAATAGAAGTCATTGAATTGATTGAACCAAGTGGTAAGTTATGGTAACTGTTTATAAAAACATTTTAAGATACTTTTTGTATGTATGGTAATCCCTTAATTTACTGCATATTTGATACTGATTTTAGTTGTACTTAATCATAAATTATTAATAAGTCTGAACTAATAAAATGCTGTATAACATGTGAAATGTATTTCATTAATTATACATAAAACTATAAACTCTTTCTACACTTATTACTTACCCACACAAGGATTTTCTCCTGTGTCATGGGTGCCATGGACACACAAAGACGAATACATAAACACCCAGACCCAGAACAAAAATCTAAATTCAACATTCAGATTTCTGTCTGGCCGGGGATCGAACCCGGGACCCACTGCATGTCACACCATGCGGGTTGTCAAATAATTAAAATGTAAACGTGATTGATAACAGAGCATCCAATGTGAAATCATATTTATAAGGGTTTATAGACTTAAGTAATCAGTATGCTGTTTTGGAAGAAGAAGTCTTTCCAAACAGCATACTGTATAGGAATACAAATAACAATTGATGTCTTTTATATAGAATTGAAGTAGCATATGAACTAGATATCCGTCTGACAGTAGGTGAATAATTCCACCCTTGGAAATTTGTAATCTAGCCCTGGTAAGATAAGTCTTACCTGAGATAAGCCACAAATGCTTTCATACATCTGAGGACTAAGTTAGAAGGCCTGGGATAATAATTATTATTTATATCAAACAACAATGTGTTCTACTACATTCTTATTGCTTGGTATAGTGTGAACTGGGACTTGCCCAACTGTAGTTCAATAAAGGACTGTACCCTTACTATGAGTTATAATTATATTCCCTTAAAACAAACATTGTTTATGTTTTTGCCCATTACTTCAAAGTATATTGCATGGTTTGAGCAAAAACGAAACCAAAACCATGGTGTATACTGCAATGTATACACCATGGTTTAAATTTGTATGAGGAAAAACATAAACAATTATTTTTTTCAGGAACAAGATTAACTTGTACTAAGGGCATTGGTCAAATTTATTTCCTGCTATAGTCAGTCTATTTGATAATTTTTGTTTGTTATTTCAGGTTGGGAAATGATACCAATCAAGGATATTTGTGACAAACCTATCAGGACTTACATGATCCAAATAGCAGTATTAAGTAACCATCAGAATGGACGAGACACTCACATGAGACAAATTAAGATTCACTCCCCCTGTGAACCCACCTCATTTGATATGAATAAGTTTAGGAATTTTACAACAGTGCAATTTCAGCAATATGCAACGATACGTTAAAAAACTTGTTGATTAATTAATTTTTATATTATCTTAAAAACATGAGTTGTATTTACAAAATTAATAACAACTTTTATTATTCAGAGTCTTCGCTCTCCTCACTTGCTTCTTGTAGCCAATCAAAGAATTTTATTACAGACATTTGGTTTGCAATTTGACTTTCATTTTCTTTTAAATCTTGATACCATTCCAGTAGGGAATCTTCATCAACAACATCTGCTTCATACAATAAATGCACAACTTGACCAGCCTTGTTGTCCAGCCATTCACATTTTATGCAACTATCCTAAAAAAAATTGAATTTTGTAGTTAAAATACAAACAAATACTAAAATATATAAGCACGTAATCACAAGCACAACATATTGACAATACTTTAAGATTGAATAAATTAAACGTGTAGCAAATACCTCAACTGCTTTCAAACAATCCATTATCGCCGATTTAGTTTTTATATAGTTAGATAGAACTGGTCGGAAATATTTCAGGATATCTTTCAGAGTGTTGATCACACTCTTGTTATCAATCAATACAGGTATACTAAGCATTGCCCTTACGACAAAGAAGTTCACTTCATGCAATTGCATATTGTATGCATATCTAGAAGAGTTAATTTCCAATATCAAATAGTCACATTTCAATTTTTCCTCATAACCTCTTGCTAAACTATCAACAACTTCTTGAAGGAATACTGTAAATAAAGCAGAATTATATTTAGATTAATATTAAAATTTAAGTGGTGATAAATAATTTGCACAATACAAAATTATAAATATTAAAATTGACTTACTGTTTGTATCATCTGGAACTGGTGAATCAGGCAAAGAGGAATCTGCACTGCTGTCTGATGAGTAGCAAGATTCACTGTCACTCCATTCCTTCTCCAAGCCTATGAAATCATCATCGCCACTTCCCAACGAATCATTCTCCCACTCTGTTCCACTCTCTGAAGTTGATTTTGATAACGTTTTTTCTGCAAACATTTTTATTTGTTAACATAATTACTTTATTTTAATAATCTAGTTGTTAATTACAATTTTTTTTTACCATTATGAGTATCTCCTTCTGAACCCTCAAGTGTCATTCCCTTTAGTTTACTTCCAGCCTTAATACTTGCATTTCTGGAAGCAATGACGCCTTCCATTAAAGAGTTTTCTTCTACAGTACAGTCGTCATCAATGAAGCAATTGATGATTTTGCTGTTATCTTTAATGGTTACATTGTTCATAATGTGACTATTTTCAATGGTAACATTTTTACCAATCATACATTTATCGCCAATCATTGCCCTTGAAACCTCTGCCATGTCACTAATAAATGTTTCTGCTCCAATAAGAACATCTTGTACCACTGAACATGATCTACAACAATAATAAATTAAAATATAACACTAAAGAGATTACATTACAGAAAGTAACAACGGTATTTTAGAAATTATATTTACTTACCTACTCAATGTGGAGCTTGGTTTACGAAAATTATGGCTGCCCATAAAAGCGTAACTATTCTGGTCAAAAGAACCAGTTTCTATGGACAGTGGGTGGACCCAGTTGTGTAATAAATCCCAGCTAAAAGGTGAAATATAGGTCATAGTTAAGACAAAGAATAATAATAATTACAGCATAATATAAATGGCAAAAATGTAATTTTGTAATTAAACCAAATATCAAATACCACATTATTAAAATAACAATGACATAAGTACCAAATAATATGATTTCCAGAAAAGTATAAATAATGAAATGTATACTTCTATAGAATTTATATTTATGTATGTAAACCAACCTCACTGTTTGATATGTTTTCCAATTGGACACAACTGCTGCATATTCCTTTGGTTTCAGAAGTGTGTAATACAGGGAACTAGCCAAAATGTCCTCATTGATCAGAATGCCATGAATAAAATCATTTCGAGTTTGAAAATCAAAGTTATCCGAGAAAAGTGGAGGTACGGAGGGAGAACATAATGCAATATTAGCATCTAATATGTTGTGATGGAATTTTACTTCTTGATTGCTTAATACACAATCCTGGAACATATAAAAGGCGAAAGGTTTATTATACTTATAATTTTAGAATACTAGTCTTACCTCAGCTATTTTATTTGACTACTTTTATCATATGTCAAATGATAATAAAACCAAGTAAAAATTCTCACATCAAGCATTTATGACGAAATAGAGTTAAAATAGCCATTAAGTTTTATTTTTTTACTTTTTTACTTACCAAAGGCAAAGAAATAGTAGAATCTTTTGACTTTGGTTTATATTTTTGATGCAGCAGCACTTTACCAGTCCTACCATTTACAGCTATAAATGTGGTCTTGTCATTGCTTATAAGTGGATGCTCCCAAGATACTTTCTTGTACACTAAAGTCATTGCTGCACCTTTATCTTTCTTAACAAGCTGTCTGAAATTGATGAAATTCTTTATTCAACTGCATGATTACTATGTCTATGTTTCGTAAATTAATATACATTTATTTATATAGAGATCTGTGGTTATTGGATCAAAATTATTTTTTAGGATGATTTCCTCCCTCATAATTTAAAAAGGATCATTAAAAATACTACAATATTAACACATCTATAATGTAATAGGAGAGGAAAACGAATCCATAAATCTTATCAAAAAAAATACTATTCAATAATATTCTGTCTTATCAATAATAGCTAGAAAATTTTCGACAGTCACAGAGACACAAATTTCAAAGATTACTCTACAAGTTCTTGAATTATACCAAATGCTAGATAATCCTGCTTGCATCTCATAAATAGAATAATCTTGTATTATACTTAATATATCCTTGAATTTCATATAATTTCTTGTGCTTACTTACTTATGTTGCTCCAATAGGGCAGCAAAGTTAATATTAGTAATGCTATTAACTCCCAACAGTACAAAACAACCTCTTATCAATCCTGCAGCATCTATCTCCCTCATCACATCTCCCATAGTTTGGCAAGTGTCTGATGTCATTATTTGAACGTCCATTGCCAAACTCCATGGTACTTTCTCCTCTTTACATTTGCTGTAAACATTTATTAAAAGTAATTAAATAGCGTTTATGGAATTTCCTATATACTTCACACTAGGATTGCATATGTTAACAAAGCCATAAACAATCCAAACCAAATATGTGAATAAATCATAGAAAAATAAAGTCATGGCCCAAATATATTCCTGGACCAATTAAATTGGATTTTCTCTATGTGTATGATAAACTATTGTTTGGTAATGTCAATTATTACAAAACGATTTTTAGACTAAAATAAATGGAAGTTTTAAATTTATTTATCATCATATAAGTATACATGTACTTAATTTTTCCAAAAACGTATGATTATGATGTGACTTGGGAATCTTCAATTTATGTGAAAGGAATAAAATCTCAATAACAATCAGTCTAATAGACTAATTTTCTTTTTTTTCATCTTAACACTAGAGGAAAATAGCTTACAAGGTATAAGATGATGCAATAGTGAATATTTTTTTGCAAATTATTCAACAGTAGCACATAATTATGCTTTGAAGAGATTAATAGAGATCATAATTACAGTATTATTTAATTATTATTATTATTTGTATTGTTATTATAAAACCTCTTACCTAATGTGGTTCTTTATTTTTGAAGAATCTTGACAACTAAATAATATTGTTTCCCCTACTCCACCCGACACTAGAGATTCAAGTACATAATCAATCAGTGGCACGCCAGCAATGGGTAATAGAGCCTGAAACAGAAAAAATGGAGCTAAGCAAAATAATAGTTGAATTTTTTGAGAACATAGACTAAGCAATCATTTATTGTGTATGATAGATAATTAAAAAAAGAACATAGATTAAGCAAATATTTATTGAGTACTAGCAGACACATGCCCACTTTGTTAGGGATTAAAAAAATGTTGGTGTGGTTCTTAGTACTAAATGTTAGGGTTTATTACACAACTGCTCAAAGGAGGGTTATGTTTTGACCGAATATGTACATACATATGTATCAATTTGCATGCCAACTTGGCAAAACAAGTATACTTTATTATGTAAAATGTTGGTGTAACTACCTTTGTTTGCTAGCTTTCAAGTGAATATTAAACTTATTTTTATTGATCAATACTTCTTTGTATACTTTTACAAAATTTATTGTTATTCTGCATATCCAATCAGTCATAAACCACCATATAATATGACTATGGGAAAAACACTTTTTTTTAAATCAATGCCTCCTCTTGTTCCAAACATTAATTATCTATAAAAACGGCAAAAAAACATGTTTGTTGTATGGGCGCCCCTTAAATATTTAATTTATTTTGATGTCATTTTTTTTATTTTTAAAATGAATATATAACTAAATATTAATAACAATTACGTTTTTTGGTATTTATAATACCAAATTTGCCAATATGTTACAAACCTAAAAATGACACTAAAATCCTATAAATGATCCTTGAATTTACAAATAAGAAAAAAGTGAGCTTTTGATGGTAACACAAAAGTTTTAATTTATTATTTAATATACACATTAAAGCAGAATACATGTGACGTAAAAATCAGACGAAATTACAAAAAGAGTGGTTTAGCATATAATATTACTTAAATACTACTAGAAGAGTGCATATGTCTCACATTTGTGAATATTATTTTATATACTATCATATTCTTAACAAAATATCTTAAACTTCAATTCTGTAGCATAAGATAGTTCTAACGATGAAATTTAAAAAAATAGTGATATGTAAAAAAGATTGCACTTACCAGTGGCTTATATTTACTTATTGGATAAAAATTATTATTGAACAAATCTGTTATAACCACTGCCTGAACAACATTTTCTTTATCAGCTTCCATTTTCAATATTACGCTGTTATTTAACAGCAAAGGGGTTCTTTAAATTACACGTTATTTTTATTTCAAGTAATTATAATATTCTGGTTTCGTTTTCGGTATATGAGATGACATGTCAATTATACATTTTAGGTTAGTTTTAGATGTCAGAACTTAAAAATCAAATGTGGCTTTTTTACAAAAAATGTTTAGCAAACGACACTAAGTCCTTAAAGTCATTAAAATAGGAAAATGATCATAGTAAGATTGCAGACACTGCAATTTTTTGATAAATTATGTTTAAATTTTTGACTATATAAAAAACAAAAATAAGAAAAAGAAGATGAAAAACTAGCTACATTGTAATGTTGTATTATAATAATTGAATAGAACTTGCTATTTAAAGGTAGTAGAACTCTTGGTGGTTTGATTTCAGAAACAATCACTGCCACATTCTTTTTGGCCTAGTAAGAGCAATGTTAAGCGCTGCTGTGTTTTGGTTTGAAGAATGTGGGAAGGGAGACGTACTTATCCAGCATTGCAACCCAGGCGGCAACGGCATCCGTGGCCAACATACGGTCAAACTCCAATCTTATCTGGAGTTGATAATAAATATGCATGAGCGGCAGTAACCATTTACTAACAGATTGACTGCATGCTCGTTTGTTACCTCGATATTATAAAAACAAAAAAAAACCCGTTGCACTGAACGAAATTTAACGGTTATTATAAATCTTGTATCCATCTTTTAAATCTTTGGCTAGCTTTAAATATAACTTTTAATAGACTACCGGTCTATTAAAATTGATATTTTAAGCCCGGTATACTGACCCCCGTTTATCTACCAGACTCTATGAAATAGGTCAAACTTTTTGAAGCTATGAAATAGAATTTGTAACTTGGATCTCTCTTCCCTGTAATTTTTACATTTTGACGCCTTATATGAAAATCGAGTAAACTCCAAAACAAACTCTTCCGCTTTATAAGGTGGTAGTATTTTCACGCCCAAAATAGTGCGTTTTAAAAAATTTACGAACTTACGAACAGCCTTACGAACGTTACAAGGTAAATGCTACACAAAAATGTCTATTTTATAATGTGTTTTTTTTTTTTATAGTATGGAAGTAGCAAACGAGCATGCAGCCCACCTGATGGTAAGTGGCTACTGCCGCCCATGGACACCCGTAATCAACCCTAAATAAGGTCAAAGTCTTACCTAAGGTTAGCCACAGATGCGTTGCTATCCCTGAGGACTAAGATGGAATGCTTCGAAAAAGTATGTCTCCCTTGCCACACCCTTCAGACCAGAACACAACAGCGCAAAACACTGCTGTTATTAGGCAGATATAGGTGTGGCGGTGGTGCCTCCGGAGTCGAACCACAAAGAGTTCTACCACCTTCTTAAAAAATCCTTAAAATCCTTCTTAAAATACCTTGGTAAAATCTACAGGCTGTCCAATATTTCAATGGGATTGGCTGGGATGAGATATTTCGAAATACATATGTCCCATAATTGTATGATCTTTGTTTTCATTATAATTCAATTAACTACATTTCAATTATTACTTGACAATATTCCTTATTCATTGGCTTTAAATTGTATTCTTTTGGCCACCTTTGTAATTGACGCGTATCATTGTTTGTATTTATACGTTACCACGGTATTATCGACCGAAATCACTTTACAGCAAGAAGTTTATCGCAAAGAAAAGTGGATGTTAAAATGGATTACGATTTAGCTAGAATAGATTACACAGTTTGCGGTATTACATATCCCAATACGATGAAAATACTACCTGGAGCTGGAAATGTAGTTCAGCAAAAGGTATCTACAAAAGCAATCATAAGGAAACTACAAATTGCTGATTGAATATTGATCAAAAACGTACATAACGTGTTTCAGTTTGCTATAGGGGACAAAAATGGAGTCTTACAGTGTTTAAGCATTAAAGATGAGGAGCCAACGGTTCAATTCAAAACATTACCCGGGAAACCTATAACGTCGGTACAGTTCGCGTCGTCTCCAGGTAGGTTAAATAGTCTCATAGTTTTAAAAAAGCCCTTGTCCATTCATCGTTCCTGAGACATACCCAAAACTATTAAATAGGCCATCTTATAAGCTCGGTTCAACTCAGTCAGGTCAGTTCTACTTAGTTGTGTACTAAGTGTATTGGAAATAATTAAGATTCTATCAACATGCAGTTGGTAGATGCACTAAAATATTTAAAATGACTTTTATTAAATTCGTTATGCATAGGTCACATTTTATTATGCGTTGACCTCGGAGTTATGTAATGTAATTACTGTGTAATAAACAGAGTAGTATACTGTACATACGATCTAGCTGGAAATCCCATAAAATCGCACTAATCGGTAGTTAAAGTAGAATGATTCACGTAAAACTTTATTACTGTATTTACCTCTGCGCTCTGCTATTAAACTTGCAAAATGTCAACGGTCTTTTTGTAGCTTTTAAATTGTTTATTTTATTATGTACTTAATCAGTCATAGTAGACACTTTGTTTTAACTGATTTCAGGAACAGTATCCGATAAAATATTTGCTGCATCTGGTAATGAAGTTAAAGGCTATACTCGAAAAGGCAAAGTGTTCCTTAGTATCGAAACGCCGCTGTCAGAAACAATTACATCTATGTAAGTAATTTATATACAAAATAAATATTAACTATAAGTAATATTGAACTTAATAAATCATCTAAACATAAGTATTTACAATCGTAGGTGTGTTCTCGGAAGCGACTTGATATTATGCAGTGGACATACCATTACATATTACCGGGATCTACAGGAGCATTACACTTACATATGTGATGACCGAGTACTCGATATAGCGGCATTCGCTACACCTAATGTAAGATCATATCTAAACATTCAATACAACAAGTGTATTTGGTTTTTTTATCTCTAATTTACCCATATGCTTACTTTGCCTGTATAAAAGTGCGTTTATACAGATCAATTTAAAAATTGTAAGAGTGATTGCATAAATTGTGATAAAATGTTTATAGTTTTATAGACTAAAATCAGAGCTCAATTTAACATAGATTACATGGACGGTAGATTATATTATAAAATATGATGTGCTAAGATACAATAAAGAATACCCTGCTGATAATAAAATATTTCAACAATACTACATTCTGCTTAATTTATTAATTTAGATATACGTCAACAAATTCTTCAAAAGTTTAAAATGGAACGTAAAAAAATTACAGAACATTTCAATAAATGAACATTATACTGTGTCATATTAAAATGGGCAACCGCTTCTCAAACTACCTATATACCTACCCCAATGCGTGCAACGATGCGTGTTCCGCAACTAGCGTTTCAAGCTGTGGCAGTTTTTGCGCGAACATAAAGTGAAGCGTAGTGTGTTCTCATGCATTCGTGTGTGTACGCATCGTGTATCGCGCTAAATAATTATAGTGGTTGGAAGAAAAATATTTAGTTTTGAATACCGCAACCGGTATGGTACCTTTATGAGAGCGCGTGTGCATCAACTACTGGCGCGGTTATAGATGCAGAAACGCGATTTTTTTGCGAACATAGTGGATAGGTACTCATTATTATATAAGTATGTGTGAATATTTAGGTAGGTACTACATTTTATAAGTGCTATTATTATTAGGTGTTGCTTATTTTCAGAGCAATCGTGTACGATTGTTAGTGTTAATTGCAAACAAAGGAGCTGTGGTTTTAGAAAATGGTCAGCTACTATCTCGCACGCACATAGCTTCTGGCCCTTCGCGACTTTCTGTTCCACCGGCGACGCATAACACAGAAATATTTTCATTTTATGGAGCAGCAGACGGTTCCATCGGTATTATATCTTACGAAGAGTACGTATCAAATATCAAGCTTTGGGCATGATTCATGAATTCTTATTTTCTACGATGAAGTGTTTAATAGAAATAAAATATATGTTACTTCAGTTGAATGTCTTCATAAAGGTCAATGTCATAGATTAAGTTTCTGGAAATCTACTTAGAAGAAATATAGAAATTGAAATATATTCTTATTTTTCAGATCTAAATTATCTAGTGTGTGTCTAGTAGAAGGAAGAGGCTTTGGTTCTGTGGTTTGCATCGGCTGGTACAGTGGAAGCGGTGGCTTACATTTGGCTATAGGTCGTCACGATGGATCTATCCAACTTTATCTTCTTAACGCCAATGACTACGGAGAGAAGCCAAGACTAAAGTATACTTATGTAGGCAAATCGGGTTGTTATGTTTTGTTTGATATGTTACTTATTTAATATTTATTAATACAACATTCCCTATATTTACAGTTTTGTGGTGAACCTGTTACATCAGTTTGTGGTGGCTGTATTACTACAGAAGAGAACGAATTACTGGTAGCCACTTTTTCGGGTAGAATATTTGCGTTGAGATCCAAACGTCTTTCTACTCAAGCTTCTATATTAAATAGTGCATCTCTTGATGCTCTTAATTCACGCCGCGTTAAACTAGAGTAAGTGATATTAATAATGTAATAAGAAAAGCTAAAACAAACGAGTAAGCATACAAGTCCACATTATATACTTACAACAATTGTCATATAATTGTGTATCAAAACAATAAATACAAATACGATGTTAGTACAAATTTGATTATATTTAAATTACGTAGATTCATAACATTATCCTTATGTAAAAGTATTTTACACAGGCAAGAGGTAGCACGATTGGAAAAACAAACAGCGAATGAACGAGATAAGTACCAACGTAACACGCGATCACTGTTTGTCGGCGTATCGGCACCACCACTTCTGGAAATTCAAAATGAAGTAAGGTTTCAATATTCATGATACGTAGATATCTGTAGTAGTTGAGTAATTTTATTACCTGTCGTTTATATATTTTTTTACCACCGGACGTCCCGAGGAAAAGAAGTCGTACCAGGTAATAGAACTAGTGTAGTTTGACCGGGGAGAAGAAGAGAAGAGTGTGGTTGCCGACTCACTTATATGTGAGGCGACCATCTAATTCCCTAGTGAGTAGCAACGCATCTGTTATATATTACCCCTGTTTTAAATAAAGTTTCTTACAGATGTCCATGGGTGGCACTAACCACTTACAATCAGGTGTACTACATCCTCGTTTGCTACATCAATCTGATAAAAAGGGCACCCGACATCCGAATCGTCGAAAACCAAAAGGAAAGGCAAATTATACTTAAAGATTTATGTGTATTTGTGACATCTTAAATTTTACAGTTATCAGGAGCGACAATTAATGGGTGGCAAGAAGCAAAAATAACTTCCGCCGTACCTTTGGATATGCTATTTATTTACTGTAATAAAAAGCTAGATATACAAACAGATAGCGCAGCTGTACTGAGCCTATGTGCTTCGCAGGTAAGCAAATGATCAAAATTGTGGTTGTTGTTAAAAGTTTTGCTTAGGTAGGTATTCCTCGATAAGCTATCGGATGATATGGGTTGCTCCCGGATTTCCAGTAATGTCACACCGACGTCAACTCTGATCGAGCACTGCGAAGAACGGACATTTTGAAAAATTTGATTGAACCTTAACAAAAAACACGTAGAAGACCTTTGAGAAATTGTTTCATAATGATACTCTGATGTTTACAGGGTAATAGTGCGGATCTTCTAGCAACAGTCAGATGTCAGGCCGGTACAAGGCGATTTTGGATGCGAATACGTCCTGTGGTGGACAAAACCATGGGTATTTCAGAGGCCACCCAGGTTCTCGTGTATGTCTTACCATCCGGCGCACCAAGAGTTGCGCGTCTTATCAAGTTAGAACTTCCAGCTCTACCGTATTATTCAAAACATGAAGATTATGATTTGTTTGAGAAAAGGTTACGTATAAGATTAATTTATGATTTTGCTATTAAATGTTAAATAAACGAAATGTAGTTTGTAAAATTAAACGTAACAATTAACGTAATGTTATTGAGAATGGAGTGGTATGCACTTTTTGAGCTGACAACATGGGCTATAGCTTTATTAAAGAGGAGTCCTACAGCAATCGTCGGCGAAAAAACAGGTCTGTTTTCTGAAACTTTTTCTCGTTCTATGCAAGGATTCTGTTGACCCAGAGAGAGAAGTCTTCCAGTTTAAACAATTTCTCTTTTCTCAATTCAATTGTCGTTAGTCGAGATAGTCTAGACCTCCTAACCATCATCACATTCATAAATATTATACTACTTAGTTCCAATGAATATTTTCGGCCAAACACCCATGGCCGACAATATGAATGTGATCCACAGGTACCCATGTGAATTGCGTGTATCAGGGAGCTTTTCCGTAGCTGAAATGACATCGTGGTTAACAGAAGCTCTGCCGGGTGAACTGCCGAGACCCGCTGCGAATATAACCATTGCTCGATCCCATACTCTTTTGGGAACTGTTCTTGTGTGTCGCTATCAGTGAGTGGATTTTTTTCATTTATCCTTTATATTCTTTATAATTTTTATATTAAGTAGTTTTAAATCCATCCACTTTCCCCATCCATTTTTCATAGCAAACCCTTTTTACCCGACTACAGCCAAGCAAAATGAGTATGGATGTTCATCTGTTCCTTCATACTAGTTATCATTATTAGACAAATTAAGTGTCGTTAGAAGCGTCTTCATTGTTCGCTGGTTGTAGTTAAAGTAGAGCTTTCACATAGCTATGTGTCTATTTGAAACGCTACCTAAATAAATATATAGATTCGCTTATTAATTAATATAATTTTCATAATAAAAAAGTAAAGTCTACTTAGTATATTGTATTATATTATTTTTAATTAAGTGATATCGGTTTTTCAGACGTGGATTAGCAGTTTTTAAATCAGATAATGTTTCAACAATTGCTGTAATGAGGGACCTTATATCAAACTGTTCAGTTAAAAAGAATATTCAATTGGATATTTCGTATGGTTTGTATCTAGAAATATAATAAAATTGTACATCAAAACCATTGAAGAAATTTTAGAATATATCATATAATGTATTTGCAGACCTTTCGGAAAACTGTTGTGCTAAATCTTTTCAACGTTTGAGAGATCTGATGGAATCTGAATACCAGAAAAGTAAAGAGGATAAATTAAGGAAAGCACTAAGGTATGTGCTAAAATATATAAGGGGCATTTCACGTCAAGTGAAAAATTTGAGGAACGGATTTTTCAACAATATTTTTGCAGTCAATTAAAGGGATCTTATATAACTAAATAGTGATAAGCAATTGCTAAGAATATCAATTGCTTTTCTTAAAAATTAGTTCACATTAGAAAAAAAACTTTTTCATTTGTTAAACCGGAAGTCAATATTAATAATCATTTTCTTCTTCAAATTTCGTATATTTTTATATTTTTTTGACGTTTAAATATAGTTTGTAATATAAAAATATGATATAAAAAAAAATAATTAAATAAACTAATCAAGATACTAATTGAGATAAAATAAACGAATCGAGATACCATTCTATTTTTTTTACACTATATTACTATATTACAAACCATATTTTAACGTCAAAATAAAAAAAAATATGCGACGTTAGAAAAAAAATCTGATTTTTAATATTGACTTCTGTTTAACACGTGAAAACATTATTTTTTCTAATGCTAACTAATTTTCAACAAAACCTAATAATATTCTTAAGTAATCACTATTTAGTTATTATTAAGACACTTTAATGGACTGCAAAAAATATTCTTGAAGTCCGTTCTTCAAATTATGTCATATTTTTGAAATCACCTAAACCAGTAACTTTAAAAAATATATATATTTATTCAGGCCCTATACATATTCAAATAGCCAAATTAAGAATGAAATCCAGAACCACACATTTTTTTCGCTGCCCACTTGATGTGAAAGGCCCCATAAATGATTCTAAACACTATGTTACCAGGTTTATTTTAAAGATAGACTAAATTATATTTGTTACAGCGCTTTGGACTTGGACAGTAATTTGGCAAATGATGAGTGTCTACCAGTACTGTGTTCTGACTATCAGCTGATATTAAATGAACCAACGAGTCATGATACTAAGGAAACCTATTTTGAAGAACTTGTTGGTATGTATTAAAATTGGTAGTTGGTGGGTACTCTGTTAGAACACTTTATTTATAGTGTTAAACAACATAATGTCCCATTGACGTAACTATGGAGAAAGAATATCAGTGCCATCTATTAATGCCTAATAAGAACATTATAAAATTTCTTCAAAATCTGGTTTGAAGGATATGCCAAGGAGAACCTCTTCTATAGGCTTACTGCTGAACTCAATCTAAAATTATGTGCTTAATCCATGATTCACCTCAAAGCGGGATGGCAATATATCAGAAACAGAAGCTTGTAAGCAGCCCATTATCCGAAATGATGTACTTAAATCTATCCGCAACCTTTTAGAAAGCAATATTGACAATATTTTCTTGCCAAATTAAAGCCGTAAACCCGTCAGGTGTGCTGCAATCAAATGGTTCCTATGTCGAATTTATTATAGATGTCTAACAGTATCATTGGCCTGTTTCTCAAATAGATCTTTATCGATAAAATTGATTTTGAGACCAATATTTTATAATATTAGTGGGAAGCTTAATTATCTTGTTATTTCAGGTATGGTTGAACAATGGTATATAGACTGGTGTAAACTCTCGCTAGAAGGCAATTATTATAACAATGAGCAAATTGTTTTACAACTGAGAAATGCATTACAGAACTGTTTGCTAGATGAAATTTTACATATTCTCACTATTAAAAGTGTTGGGGACTCATAGGAAATATTAAGAATACCAAAGATTAAATTGTTTTTAAACAGCATCAGTATGGTTTTAAATTTTAACATAACGAGATTTACCCTTTCTCTGTGTGTTGCCATTGATGACCTAAGGCGCCAAAACATAGTCTTTCACTGTAGGCCTTATACAAAAGGTCAGAGACACGCTCAGCGTGCTATGGAGAGGGCTATGCTTAGAATTTTGCTACGAGACATGATTTGCAACAATGAAATCCGTAGACGAACTAAGCTTCAAGCGACAGCTCTCAAAATTAGCAAGCTGAAGTGGCAATGGGCCGGCCACAATGCTCGAAGGACCGATAACCGATGGGGAAGAAAGGTCCTCGAGGGGCGGTCGGGTTTAGACAAAAAGGCACAGGTCGCCCCCCAACCAGATGGACCAATGACCTGAAGAAGACAGCGGGAAACCGTTGGATTCAGAAGGCACAGGAACAGTTGGAGTGGCGCCGTTTAGGGGAGGCCTATATTCAGCAGTGGACCTCAAACGGCTGATGGATGGATGGACCCATTCTCCTGTCGCTTGTGATATGTCTTGAAATTATCCATGCATTTATCTATCCATTACGTAGACAAATAAAGAGTAATAAAATAAACACACAGATTGTATGCAACATGAATTTTCAAATGAACATTATTTTACCTGAATATTAAATGGTACTGAATTCTAAAGACGCATCCTTCCTTAAATAAGACTAGTATTATAAAATGTAATTTACGGACACAAGAGAAGAGTTCATAAGAGGAGCATAATTTGAAACTATGATGGTATAAGCTACTTACAGTATGGTTCAAATAAGTACACTGGATATCCTTTCAGTAGATAATTTCAAAAATATGGTAAAAAATTACTTCAGATAATCATAAAAACAATTACAAACAGGATATATTGAAAGGAACTTTATTTAACTATTTTTAATAACAACTACTTACTATACAAACACACACATTATTTTTGGAACGGGTAATAGTCCAAACCAGAATTATATTTGAACTTGTATGTGAAACGATTGACTTGCGTCTTTCCAACTTCAATCATTTCCTGGACCTCTTTGCGGTACGCTGGTGGTAAGAGTTCCTCCTCTAATGTACAGGTATATTCAGTTTTCTCAGGCATCTTAAACACCCGTTGTCGTATAATATCAACATCTCTACTGTACTCTTCTTTTAGGTCTGCGACTGCTCGTGTGGCTGTGTCCATTCTGAATATAAAATAGTTTGCTTCCCGATGTACTAACCCATGAGCACTGGTCTTATAAGGTATAGACCGAAAACCTAGATTTTCAATATTTCGTATGATACCTCCTCTGTTAAATATAGCATGTGACACCCGTTTCAATGTAGTTTTCAGTTCAGCTTTAGGCATAGCACGCAGCATTAGCGCTAGTTCATAGGTTGGCATGATGAAATACAATAATTATTTATACACTTCAAAATTAATAAAAAAACATTAATTAAATTTAGAATATATGATTTTCATTTGAAATTCCCCTGATCTATAATCATTTACTTTATGCCATAAACCCAGGCGGCAGGCAGTATGATTATGACATTTATGTCAGTAACAATCTGTAACATGTTTGTTTTTTTTTTTCTGTATATTCAGTTCAAAAGCTGTGGATTCTTAATTTTTAGCAGTTATCCCGAAAATAATGAATCATAGTTATTATTTGTACCTTAGTTCGACTGCGTTTGTATTTGGAAATTATCTTAAGGATATAATCCTTTATCCCATATCCTATGAACTGGAATGTATTAAAGGGGTATTCTAGTGTGGCAATTAGAAAAAAATCGATTGTTTTTTTTCATATTTTCTATGTTTAACTATTGAAAAATATGCACACAAGAGGATTATTCAAAATTCTAATTATTTTCGGAGATATAGGTATTTTACTGACACGGCATCCAAAGTAGCTCAGCCGGAACTAATCGTACAAAAAATGTTAAAGATTATCCGTCTACCTAAATCCATATTTTTCAGTAAACCCTTCTTTCCAAAAGTTCTTTGTTTTTGTTAGCTGACTCCATATTTCTCAAAATAATAATGAGTCTCTAAACTCTTTGATTTGGACTTTCGCGCCAAAATTTATTCTTTCCGAAGCTCAGATAATTAGATAACTACATTTCTTGCTATTCGTATTTTTAATGAAGGCGGAATGTATCCTTCATTTTTAAAATGATGACGCTTATAGGAACCAAATTTGATCCGAAGCTCATTCTTTTGCTGTGAAACGAGACAACGCCCGGAGTGACCGCTCCAAGATACGAGCATCCAGCGCATCAAAGAAGGCCAGAACTACTCGATTGAAAGAGAGAAACGCGGAAAAGTTTTTTCGAAGAAAAGGAATGTCCGATGTATGAAGCAGAAATGACAGACTAAATAAATGTAAGTCTAAAATGCCAATTTCATTCGAAACTGTCTTATTCAAGACGATGCCCTCGATTTCTCAAGTTCTACTGGACTGGACCGATTTACTTGAAATTTTTATGAGTCTTCTTTAAAGACTTGTCTCCGTCCGGAACAAGCCGCATCCCCAAATTTAATTTTTTACGATTTTTTAAAAATTGAAAAAGTAAAAATATGTTGTACAAAATTCCTTTTTTTTGAGGCCGCTGCCATTTTGTGAAAAAATAAAATAATTTTTTCCTAGTTTCGTCTAGTCTAGAGTAAAGTCACTATGTCCGGAACTAGGGAACATTTGAATTTTTTTTCGGAGTCGTAGATTCTTTGCAGTTCCTTTAATTTTGACTTTTGCTAGAAACCTTCGGCTTCGACAAAAACTTCGGCCCCTATTGGCCGAAGCTGAAAGTTTAGCCGAAGGTGTTTTTTTGGTCGAAGGTGGTCGAAGCCAAAGCCGCAGCTTCAGTTAGACATTAAATCTTTTTTTTTCAGATTGCTAAGCGGGTTGGAATCGTGGGCATGATCACGTGCCAATTTTTGAGGCCCCCCACTTCATCAGTTGCTTATTTTCTGAATTTTCAACTTTTGAAATATTTCTCTGTAGTCTTGTAATGTTAATAAATAACTCATAAAAATTTATACAAAAAAATTGATTGCCTTTTTTTACGGCACTTCGGCACAACAATCATCTAAAATACGGGCCTCTAGACTAGAATACTCCCTAAATTGTTTATAATAATTACAATACTTAATTTATTTTTTCAGATGGGATAATTATATAAGTATGTAAATAATTGTATTTATTTCTAGCTTTCAGCTTTGTTTAATGGAAACACGTTTTATTAATATTCTTTTCTTAAATATTTATATTTAAGGTGCCATGTAAAACAATTCTTATGACAATTTTCAGTTCTCGTTCTTATTAACTACAAAAAATATCGTTAATTTTGATTTAGTTTTTTGTTATCGTGTTATTATTTACAAAAAAGATGTTATTTAATCATAAACAGATAAACATTGAGTCGCATCTTATTACCTGCATGAAAGCCAATTCGTAATTTTTTAATGTTTTGTAATGAGTTATTTTATTTAACCATCTATGAGTATGAACTATCATGAATATGAACCTCATATTCATCATATAATATATTCAACTACCTTAAATATATTATATGATGATTAAATTTAACCTTATGAATTGAATGAAAAAGGCTTATAGTGACTACTGACTCGTGTGTAATAGCTTAAGTTTCGATCGTGTGATGTGTCTTTAATGCTTTAAATTATTTATTCATTGCTTGGAGCTTGGCTTGGTATCAAAACACAACTGTCCAGTTTATTTGTGACGTAATAAAATAAAAAAAAACTTTTGGTCATGGCCGCGGCGTATGTTGTGCTTGTGTAAATGTTTAAAATAATAATTTTACCGTGAATAACGTTTATTTGCACCATGGGGACGTTTGCTAAATTTATTTCCGATTACTGTAAAACATGGGAAAAATCGGGACGAGATCATTTGTAAGTTTGTGTACAACTGTTTCTTTGCCTATTTTGATTAACCACATGTTGATATGTAACCTTCGAATTTTAACACGTATTTTAAATGTTTAATGAAGGAAAAACACGAATTCAAATAACTGACAATGTTAAATACCTACCCAGCTACTTATCTGCTTTGTTAGTCCTTTACTGTATTTGTAAATATTTGTTTTTGCACACAATAAAAAAACGTCTTTACAGTCATGATATTGGTTTAATTTCATCAATTCATTTTTATATCTACTTTTAAAATGATATCAGAGTATTCTGTCATTATCTGCGACTAATTGAAGGACATTAATTATTATTTATTAGATGATAATCTCTCAATATCATTGGTAGAAATGTTTATGTGTTACATGTTTCTTTACAAATAATACGAAAAAAGCAAGTTCACGCTGACCTCAAAATTTTACTTTTTTGTAGAGATGCCACGAATAGTTATACGGCCGAAAACCGAATACCGAATATTCGGCGAGACTCTTAGCCGAAGCGCAGAATATTCGGCGAGACTCTTAGCCGAAGCGCAGAATATTCGTCAACACTTAGTACTTTCCGCATTTGGGCCTAGATAGTGGTTGTGTCACAACGCGCTTTATTTGTAGATTGTTGGTGCATTATACTATATGTGGTGTACACTAAACTTTTTACATGGCATCTGTTTGCCAGATCGGATAGCAGACTCTTGCAAGTGATAGCAACTGCAAAACTCGCTTAGATTTATTTATCATCTCCTGGTAGCAGTGTATATAGTGAACGGCTCTATTTGGAAGCAGGTATAATTAATGAAGAAAAACGCAATCGTTTGCTAGCGAAAAATGCTGAGAAAATTGTTTTCTTCAATCATAAATTAATATTTTCATTTGTCAGTTAAATAAACATCTTTTGAGTTATATTTTGATTTCGTTCTTTTTATGATGATAGTTGATGAGAGATAATCGGCCGAATAGTTGGTAATATTCGGCCGAATACCTAATAGTTGCCGAATATTCGTGGCATCTCTACTTTTTGTCTTTTTGTACTTGTATTATAGGTTTGTTTATTTTTACAGTATTAAATCTGTGACCCAGTATGTTAAAGTTGAAGCTAAGAGTCCATTGTTCGGTAAATCCGGGAAGCTTTCTGGATTATCTCAAAATATATATGACTTGCTGCTTTGTGGCCTAAGAGGGAATTTAAAGAGAGATGCAGTCATATCTGTGCTTCGTGAAATTTCAGTAAGTTGCAAGGATATTACTACATAATTATTCACTGTACCACACATTAATATACAGTAAATCTGTTCCTAAGAGCTTAAACCACAACATCAATCTAGATAGAACATATAATATTAAAGAAGTCCTGCAGTAATCCAGAGCCATGTCTAATTCAGCAGTCTTTAATCAAAAAGCCTATTATTTAACATATAATTAAGTAACAGTAGATTATGCTATTGCATGACATCTATGTTTGTTACAATAGTCATTATAATAATCAGTATTGTTTAGTTTTTCTAGGGTTGTAATGGAACTCCGCCTCCGTTACTGCTTGACTTTTGCATAAAATCCAACCTCCACTTCCGCATCCGCCTCTGCAAAATTTTCGCAGTGCTAAGATGGAGGTTTATTTACTTTGATCTTAACGTACAACAGGCAAGGAGCTGCACTGAACGCTCAGCAGAGCGCAGCTGCTTTTTTCAACTAGATGCATATCTTTATTATGATAGATATATAACATCAAACATAAAGTATTTCTCCCATATTTTGCACTTACTTATTGGTGCATCAAGTTCATTGCTATCTAGTGTCAGCCGGCATGAAAGGCTGCAAATTGGCAAATCTGTTGTTTGTGAATATAACTTTTCTATTCTTATTTTTGATTATTAGTACTTATTTGACTTTTTATAATAAGAACTGTACTCTGTCAAGTTTACCTCCGCCCCCACCTCCGTTAACCTCCACTTCCGCGGAGGTGAACTTCCTACCCTCCACCTCTGCTAAGATGACCTCTGTCATAACCCTAGTTTTTACATACATGAAGTTATGCCAAAAGTGGCAATTTCTAAAATTGCAAATATTACTTTAGACTGTTCATAAGTTCATTATAAGTTTTTCAGAGAGAGAATGGTTCTTAAAGATACAGATATTTTATGTTTTATTTTGTATGGTATCCTAAAATGCATGATATTTGATGCAATTGCAGTCTTGTCTTATAGATTAATGTATTATTATTATTCATAGGTGGTAATAGGATATTTAAGGTGTCCTTATAATAATTATACATTTTACATGTTGGGACAACCAAGATGTTATGCTTATGTTCTTGTCTTTATTTAATATTGATTTATTTCTAGGGCCTACATGCAGATATTCCATCAATTATATTAGATGTGATATGTGTGTTAGATGCTGAAACATGTACAGATATGCAAAATGAAGAAAGGTCTAACTTCTGTTCTATGGTCAGAGAACTTGAGTCTTTTATGTCTGACAAACTGTTAAAAGAAAGATTGGAGATAGATACCTTGCAAGATGTTGGTACATTAAAAAGCAAGATATTTTATACTAAATTTATTAAAATAAAAACCAAATTATAGTAAGTATTGTTTGAAAAATAAAATTTGTTTCTTAATCTGTTTTATTTATTAGTTATATTAAACTAATCACTTTTTCTAGCTATAAACAACGGAAGTTTAATTTATTTAGAGAAGAAAGTGAGGGCTACGCTAAATTAATTGTTGAATTAAATCAAGAAATATCAGAAAACACAGAATGGAAAACATTACTTGAGATCATTCAGTCCCTTATAGGTAATGCATAAAATTTTATATAGTTGAGTTTTATAGAACTTTGTGGAACAATTAGTAATCCTTCTTTTTTTACAGGTTGCTTTAACTTAGACCCTAACAGAGTATTAGACATAATATTAGAATCTTTTGAAGCGAGACCACATCTAGATAAATTGTTTATATCTCTCATTAAGAATTACATGGGAGATCCTCAAGTGATATCAGAAGTTTTAGGTTTTAAACTCGGTAATATGGAGATATTAGATAATTATAAAGAACCACCACCCTTGATGACTGTAATAGCTTTATTATTGCAACATCAAGTTATATCACTGGATAATATATATCCGTGGGTAAGTAACTATTTGATACAGATAATCATAAATCTATTACAAGATATATTTATTTTATCAGTGGTTGTAATATTGAATTGTAGCTGCGTCCAGATGACTTACTAATGGCGAAAGAAGCAGATAAAGAACTGAAAACAGTTCAGGATTATATTCGTAAGCTTAATATTGTATCTACCAAAGGACCACAAGCTAATGGACCCACAGAATTTATTGAAGAGAAGGCTGATCCTCAGGTAGTAATTTGTAGCATTTTACGAGTTGTATCTCCTTGTTTTTTTATTTTATTGCAGGGAGGTTCCATTACAATATTATAATAATCTTTGGAAATTCTAACAATACCAGACTACATTGTGATATGTATTGCTCTATAAATAATCCTAAATAACCTGAAAAAGAATCTAAATAGTTCCTCTATTGTATATATTGTGTCCAACAAACCAGTGTGCTTGGTTCACATTAGTTTTTATAAACCGTGACAAATGGGTCACATGAAGCTGCAGTGTTACAGTTACTAATGATAAATGAATTACATCTGTAAAAGTGTATTTTCAGAAAAGTTAGGGCAATAAATACCAGGTATTTTCTTTTTGTTCAGGAGTACTGGAGCAACCAGAAGTTAGTTTTAGGCGAAGCGTTGTTAAAAGTGACGGCGTGGCGGGAATTTGCTTCATTGTCTGCTCGGCTACCGACAACCAGCATGGCTCCCCGGCCGGCTGCAGCTCTGTGTAAAATGCTTCATGCTTTGGTCGAACCTCTTTATAGAACGTAAGTTTATTACCATGTTAACATAACTACTGAAACTTGGATTTGAATACGACATTCCTTTTTACCCGAGTGTGTCGGAAGGAGGGTAATGTATTAGAGTATGTGTGTATCTATGTATGTTTGTATGTATGTCCATATCTTT
>MOOZ01000737.1:172727-200168 GCA_002930495.1 Cecropterus lyciades | reverse complement strand
TTCTACCAATATCAGACTACATTGTTATATGAATTGTTTTATACATAAGCTCTATAAATAATCCTAAATATCCTGAAAAAGAATCTAAATAGTTCCTCTATTGTATGTATTGTGTCCAACATCAGTGTGCTTGGTTCACATTGGTTTTTATAAACCGTGAGAAATGGGTCACATGAAGCTGCAGTGTTATGATATTCTGTATACATTTACTAATGATAAATGAATTACATCTGTAAAAGTGTATTTTCAGAAAAGTTAGGACAATAAATACCAGGTATTTTCTTTTCGTTCAGGAGTACTGGAGCAACCAGAAGTTAGTTTTAGGCGAAGCATTGTTGAAAGTGACGGCGTGGCGGGAATTTGCTTCTCTGTCTGCTCGGCTACCAACTACTAGCATGGCTCCCCGGCCGGCTGCAGCTCTGTGTAAAATGCTTCATGCTTTGGTCGAACCTCTTTATAGAACGTAAGTTTATTACCATGTTAACATACCTACCTGAAACTTGGATTTGAATACGACACTCCTTTTTACCCGAGTGTGTCGGAAGTAGAGTAATGTATTAGAGTATGTATGTATCTATGTATGTTTGTATGTATGTCCATATCTTTATAACATACGAAATATAACATACATTTTTGAAATAAAAAGAATGAATGAATTAATATGCAAATAAATAATCGTTATTACTATTTGATATAACTGCATTTATAATTTTTTGTAGTTTATTTATATTCATTACTGTAATATCTAAATTTGAAGTTAAATCAGTTTAAAATGTTTGTGTAACGATTTTTTTTTGTAGCCATTGTCGAGTTGCACCAAAAATTATTGGAAAACCAGTACCACCATTAAAATCTAGTTTAGCACCATCAGCATGTAAAACATTTGAAGATATGCGGGACACAGTAATTCCAGCATTGATATTGTTGGGACCATCTCTTCACTGCGATCCAGTGTTGATGTATAAAGTAAGGATAATATTATATAAATGGAATTGAAATTTTCTATTTCCAGGAACATTTATTAACCAACTTGTAACTTTCTAGATAATTCGCATACTTCGAACGTCGCGTTCTCTCAAAGAAGATCCCTTATATCATGAAGCACTCACAGTATTAGATATGGCTATCCTTCCCGCACTCACCTTGATGGAGGGCAATTGTTGTATGGCAGAAGAGGTTTACACATTGCTTAAATTATATCCATATCAATGCCGGTAATATCTTTATGCCATATTATGTATTTTATGAATGGCAATACAATTATTAATGAGTTCGTTCGTTTTAGTTACTGCCTATATTCACGATGGAAGAACGAATCAGGTGAGCGCATACCATCTTTAATGCGCGTTCGCGGCAATTCCTTGCAGCGAATCAAACACATTATGAAACGAGTTTCCAAGGAAAACATCAAACCGCAAGGGCGTCTTATCGGAAAATTGTCGCACGCCGCACCTGCGTTTCTGTTCGATTACATGCTCCTACAAGTGAGTATAAATATAAATATTTTGCTTTTGTCATGTTCATTTTACACTACATAAAAAATATGTGAACAATATAAATAAAGTAAAAATAACTTGTGTTTTATAAATATATCATGTTTAGTTTCGGTTGTTATTATTCTAAACATAGAGGAACTTTTTATTTCAAATTAATGTGAATATACACCTGAGGACTACTTGAAATGTTTCATGTCCGTTCTGTTCACATTTGTGCTAGTTCAAGATATAAGGCAGAAATAATAGTTATCATTCTATTTCTGTCCGGCGATGAAAAAACAACTTGTAGATCTTTGCTCTCAACCATCATTGGTGTTGGTCAATTTCATGTGATAGCAGTGTTTCCGATTCATTTTTTCTCATGCAGATTTATGTCCTTATTATGTATATTTCATTCGCACGAGTAAATTAACTAGCTACAGTCACTGCGTCTCGCGTGCGTGCGACATAAATCACAGGAGAAGTATGTATAAAATGATATAACGCAAATGGTATAAAACATATAACATACCACTACCAAACGAACACAGACCTGCGTGATAGGAAACGGCCCTTAACACAAACCATAAGCGTGAATTAACCCGCTAGTTTCTGTATTCCGCGTGCATCGCAGGAAAGTATGTACATAATAACAGGAAACCAGTGGTCCGCATGTGTACACAAACTCACGTTATAGCAAATAGCCCCTTAAATTCGGAACTATCGATGTTTATCACAGTCACGGAGATAGCAATACGATTGTGTGTACAATTGATTTCGCCGGTTTTAGAAGCACGCGTACAAAAACTCGCGTGACAGGAGAAATGGCCCCCTAATCACGCACCATTAGTGTTTATTAACGAAGACGTAATTCCGTCCCCAGATCCAGACATACGACAACCTGATCGGTCCTGTCGTGGAGTCGCTGAAGTACCTGACGTCGCTGTCGCTGGACGTGCTCGGCTACTGCCTGGTGGAGGCGCTGGCGTCGCGCGGCGCGGGCGGCGGCGCGGCGCACCCCGCCTGGCTGCAGGCGCTCGCCGCCTTCGCCGGCGCCGCCTTCAAGAAGCACAACATCGAGCTCACCGCGCTGCTGCAGTTCGTTGCCAACAGGCTCAAGGCGCACCAGAGGTACGTCAGTTTTGTCATACAACCATTATTGTTTCACTACTGGGAATGCGTCTAGACGTAGCCCCCAGGTCAAGCTGTGGTTCACCGCGCTGGTCAAATGCGAATTGGTAAAGGTGGCGCGGCGCACCCCGCATGGCTTCAGGCGCTCGCCGCTTTCGAGAAGCACAACATTGAGCTCACTGAGCTGCTGCAATTCGTTGCCAACAGGCTCAAAGCGCACTAGAGGTAAGAAGCTTGCTTAGTCTTCAGAAGCTCAACAACTAGCTCACCACTCTACTGCAGTTTGTTGCCAATAGGCTCAAGGGGGCACCAGAGGGGCAATGAGGCTAGATTTATTTCCACCCTTTATTGCTTCACTATTGGGCAAGGATCTAGTCTTAGCCACAGGAAGGAGCTGTAGTTTACCACGCTGATCAAATACGAATTGGTAGACACGTTAAGTATGCTGGTAATTGTAGCCAATTTCTCTAAATAATATTGATTCATAATAGCCTCCTTTCTCGACGCCTGTTTCACTTCCTATTATCTGTGAGAAAAAGTATCCAAATAGTTAAAAAGTTTTTATTAGAGCAACAACACCAATAATTCATTAGTTATATATTTTTTTCTTATATAATTATTGCCTTACATCTACATTCACTATTGTGATATAAAATTAAATGATGGCCGAACGTAGAATTTGGTTAGGCCAAAATTATGATACTGGAATCATATAATTATAGGTGACTAATTCTTCATAAATATTTCAGCCAGGATTTGCTGATTCTGAAAGAAATCGTTCAAAAAATGGCTGGAATAGAAGCAGCTGAAGAGATGACACCTGACCAATTGGAAGCCATGGCTGGTGGCGAACTTCTCAAAGGAGAGGTAAATCAATCTGCACTAATTTATGCATCTATATTTAGTACAGAACTTGACTTGTTTAGAAAAATTAACTGGTATATTTTTAATTCGCAGGCTGGTTACTTTTCTCAAGTGCGAAATACTAGAAGATCCTCAGCTCGGCTAAAGGATGCTATTGTTGGCAATAATTTAGATATTGCTTTATGCATTTTGTCGGCGCAACAACGACATTGCTGTGTTTGGAAAGGTATTGTTTATAAATCAAATTATTCGTAATCTTTACCAGATCATAGAACCCTTCCCGGAATTGTGGTTTGACTCCAAAGGTAACACTGCCACATACATTTGACATAAACGGTCAGGGTTAAGCACTGTTTAATATAACTGTTTAATATAAGGGCTGTTATGTTCTGATGTGGCGACACCACACGAGAACGTTGTTGTTATAATTCCTAGCTTAGTCCTCAGAGGTAGCATTACACTTGTGGTAGACCTCAGGTAGGATTTCAATCCTATCAGGAGTTACTTACAACTGTCCATGAACGGCAGTTTCCACTTACCATCACAGTGGTTACATGCTAGTTTGCTACATTTATATGGAGATTTAAAATTTGCTCAAAATATATTTAATTTATAGAATATGCAGAGGATATCCCAACACCTGGTGAGCCACCCGGTTCACAGTTAAAAGTCGTAGGTAGGCTGGCCGACCAGTGCCAAGACGCATTGGTCCAACTTGGAACTTTCCTTGCATCTTCACACGCTCCTGATGAATATGCCGCTAGACTGCCGCCACTACAGGTAAATCAATTAAGTTATTTGTCTCTTAATTTTTATTCACTAATTTATAATAAAATCTGGATACTTGAGTTTCTTCATAGAACTTTATGCTATATAATTGTATAGAAAAATGATTGCATGTATCAATATTTACACTCGCAAGAAATAAAACTTACAAAAGAATCCATGACTACAAAATAATTGATACATTTCATATATGTTGCAAAGAATTAATTATTATTGTAACGTAACGCCCCAGCGTAACCGTTTCTGTTACATATACATACATACTGAACTTTCATTTCATTTAGAACTTTAACGACATAAATTGATTTATTCAGGAACTGCTACGTGATTACCACGTGGACGCCGATGTCGCGTTTTTCCTGCATCGTCCAGTATTGGCTCAAAAAATAACAGCTAAAGCAGAAATATTGCGTAAGAGCTCAGATTCCAAAACGGATACATTGGAGAAAAGCATAGAACGATATACTAATGCTGCACAAGAAGCTTTGGAGCCGATAGTTAATTCAATAACGCCATTATTGCCCGCCAGAGTATGGGAAGACATATCGCCAGAGTTTTATGTGACTTTTTGGTAAGTTAATTTATAATGGAAGTCGTTATCAACGCATTATTTTTTTATTTTTCTTAATACAGATCTTCTTTTAAAGTTTCAAAGGTTTTGGTCATCATCTACTACAATGGCTAAGTGAGAATTGATTAACTTCACTTATCTTTGACAACTTTAAAAAGATATTTTGGGTAACATTATGATCTTTTTTTTCACGAATGTGTCTCATATTTTCATTCTAACACGTGTATAACTTCGAAAATTTATTAGAGCTCATGTTATTTTTATTCAAAACTAGGTCTTTGGTAAGGAGGGCCTAAATGATTAATATTTCACTAACAATACTTTCAACTGAATGTTTCTAAGATCGACATATTACTTTATTCATTAGGTCTTTGTCAATGTACGATCTCCGTGTGCCAGTGGAGAGTTACGAAAGGGAGGTGGAACGCTTGAAGACAGCTGCAGCCACTGCTGCTAAGGATACATCGCAAGGAACCAAAGGAAAGAAAGAACAGGAACGCTTCAACACTCTCATTGATAAGTTGCAGGTAATATTTTATAAATGTTTAGTAATATTTTAAGGACTCATTATTATAGAAGTTTTATAAAGTTGTACCCTAGATTTAGATAAAAGAATAATGTATGTATTGATACAATGATCTGTAAAGCTAGAAATAGGTGTTGCAATACCTCCCCGGTCGAACCACACAAGTTCTCCCGCCTGGTAAATAACTATAGACTAAAGAATACTCTATTTTTTTGTTTAAAAAACTTAAATTATTATACCCGATAATAAAAAACTTCCGTTATGTATGTCCTCTTAAAAACTTAACTATCACACAATAAATGTTTGCTGTGTTTAACTAGTTGCTAGTTTTCTAACGTGTACTCAGAATACTGTCGAACATTCAGGTGGTAGTAGACGCTCGTTTGCAAACGTGTAGTCATCATACTGTTGAAATAACAGGAGGAGCGTCGTCGTCAAGAGGAGCACGTGTCTCGCGTAGCGGCCCGCTTGCGTCGCGAGAGCGCTGGCTGGTTCCCCGCTCGAGCGGCCAAGTCCGCCCGCAACGAGGCCGTCACCCGCCTCATGCAGCTGTGTCTGTTCCCCCGCTGCGTGTTCACGGCGGCCGACGCGCTCTACTGCGCTCAGTTCGTGCATACAGTGCATGCGTTAAAGACGCCCAACTTCTCCACGCTGCTATGCTATGACAGGGTGAGTTTAGAGCAGACTTCCTTCACATTTTTTTTTCTCATAGACCACTTTTGAAATTAAGCTGGTTCCGGTGACCTAACAGGTAAGTCTAAGGTTAATTACAGATCACTATAGGTGGCAGAGACAACTTTGCAAGTTGGGTACTTGAATTGTTTAAAAAAGTTTTGATGTAAATAATACCATTGTAAGTCTTGTATATGCACACGATGATCTCAGAACAATACAGCTCCCAAACTCCCTACGTTAATCCCGTGATTGCAGCTGTTCTGCGATATAAGGTACATAATAGATCCCGTGATTGCAGCCGTACTGTGACATAAAGTGTGTAATAGATCCCGTATTTGCAGCTGTACTGTGACATAACGTATATAATAGATCCCATGATTGTAGCCGTTCTGCGACATAACAAAAACCATTGTTTAATTTTATATGTCTCCTAAATGAGCGTTGTTTCGTGTTATCCCTGCAAAGCAGTAAGCATATTGTATCATTAATTAATCCCGTTTGCAGCTGTTCTGCGACATAACGTACTCAGTGATGTCGTGTACCGAGGGCGAGGCGGCCCGCTACGGCACTTTCCTATGCAAGGTGCTGGGTACTGCGATGCGCTGGCACGCGGATAAAGCGGCGTTTCATCGCGAGTGCGCGCACTACCCCGGCTTCGTCACCAAGTACCGCGTCTCTAACCAGTTTTCGGAGGCGAATGATCACGTCGGCTACGAGAATTACAGGTATGTGGACTTTTTTAATCAGATTGAAGGAGTAAAAGTAATCAGCAAGCATGCAGTAAGCACCTGATGGTAAGTGGTTACTGCCGCCCATGGACATTCACAAGTAGATGGAGCGGTGCTCCCTCCCTGGTTGAACTACGCTGGTTGTACCACCTCTTTAATAAGATAAATCGGAAATCGCACAGACAATTACTATTTATTTGTTATTATTGTCTTATACGACAATGTATCTACGCTAGGATACGATACGAGATGTTCTAATATAGTCCTCATAGTGCTCCAGGTTAGTTCAACTCTGGTGGCACCAACGTTACTCCTACTTCTGCCTAGTGTTAAGTGTTGCTGTTTTCTGATCTGATTGGGTAACACATACGTTTACAAGGTATTCCAACTTTGTTCTTAGGTGTAGCAATACATGCCGTGGCCTACGTTAGGTAAAACTTAGCTCAGATCTTATCTGGGGTTGATTTTTTGATTTGTTTAAAATTATTCTTTACCTTGTTTTTCCGAGATATTCTTACAAATGGTAAAACATACATTTAACATTGGAGAATGATCTATTAGCATAAATTAACCGTGGCAATATACTTCTAAGATATAATTCAACATTTATACACAAATTGTCCTTCAATTAATTAAAACGTAAACTTATACAAATATAATTTGTTTGTGTAGGCATGTGTGTCACAAATGGCACTACAAAATCACAAAAGCGATGGTGGTTTGCCTGGAGTCTGGAGATTACGTACAGATTCGCAATTCCCTGATAGTACTCATACGTGTGCTACCACATTTTCCTGTTTTGGCTAAACTTGCACAGATTATCGAGAGGAAAATTGAAAAGGTGAGTAAATGTTATAGTTTTTGCATTAATATTTAATATCCGACTGCGTCAGATGGAAGGTAATGTTTTTCGAGCGAACGTGTTTGTATGTACATATGTTTTTATGTACATATGTATGTATGTATACATATTTCTTTGGCATACGATACAATCCCAAACGGATTGACGAATTATGACAGATGACATATCATTGAAATCGTCTCAATTTGCAGAGTGACGTAGGCTATATAATTTTTAAATATGGCGTCTCTAACTGGAATTAAAGTTAAAGGGGAAGGGACCAATTTATTTTATTATTATGACAATATGAGTATCAAATGAAAGTTAGTAAATAGACCAATCCAAATATATAAATATATTATAATACTTTTCAGTTACTATTTTGACGAAAGCTCATAAAAAGCGTTAAATAGATTTTTAAAAAATAAAAACAACCGACTGCTTTAAAACATAGTTAACTAAAACTAACGCTAATCAATAGTTTTTAAGTTGTCGGGTATTTGTTTCAATATTTTTAAAAATGTTACTTGTTTTAAAATATTGACACATTTTTCAACAATTGAAACTTTATTTTCAGGTTAAAGAAGAAGAGAAAACGAATAGACCAGATCTGTACGTGTTAGCGACAGGTTATAGTGGACAGTTGCGCCACAAAATGCCAAATATGATGAGGGAGAGTGATTTCCATCAGGTGAATCCAGTCTTAAATTGAATGCTCGTCATTAACCAAAAGTGTTTCTTAAATCTTTTGCAGGTTTAATGAGCATTTGTACTCATCTGTATTTTTGCATTTTGACCCGACTGCGTCAGAGGGTAATGTTTTTAGAGCGTACGTTTGTATGTATGTATATCCATTACTTTGGCACGCGCTGCAGCCCAAACGGCTTGACGGATTGTGACGTACGACATATCATTAGGATCGTCTCAGTTTGCAGAGTGACAGGCTATATAAATTTTAGGGTTAAAAAGATATTCCGCCGTCACGTAAACGTGTTCTCCGCATCAACTGGACTCGTGGCGGTCCCCACGGTTCGGTTTACACGTTCATTTTTGCCACGGACGTGTAAGATGTGGAATGAACTTCCTCCTGAGGTATTCCCGGACATGACATGGGACTCTTAAAAGAAGGTGCGAGAAGAGCTCTCTTTCAGAGCCGGCGGTGCATTGGCGACGAATACAAATGTCCATAGGCGACGGTGACTACTTTCCATCAGGTAGCCCGTCTGCCTTACCGTTAGGCTTAAGTATAAAAAAAATGTTTTATATGGAGTAGCTCACAAATGTCAACGGGTGGCATTGAACACTTATTATCATGTACATTGCATGTTCGTTCGCTACATCAATGTAAAAAAAAGTATACTATTACTGTGCCCTGAATACTCAGGGCACTTATGAAGAAACTTAATAAACTCGTACGAGTTTATTAAGTTTCAAAACAATAATTGTTTTAGTTTTAACTCATACATAACAATTAGAGATGCGACGAATAGTGGTTTCACCGAATAACCGAAAACCGAATACTAATCAGTTTAAACTTTACCGAACCGGCTATTGGCCTAATTATTTGGTGTGTTCATTAAAATTTAAAAATGCTGATTTCAGGTTTAAAACAAATTGTGACTATAGTAAATATAGGTTAATTGCTCTATTTTATTAGCTTTATACAGCACATTCTTCATATGATTTGTTTGACTTATAATATCACATAAATCTTAGATAACAAGTTTTGTCTTTTAATTCTATACCGACCATGATGTGTGGCCAAGAAAATAGAAATACTCGAACCAAATATATTCGGCACAAAAACCGAACAATTTGGCCGAATATATATAATGAAAATGACGCCTAATACCGAATACCAAACGAATCTGCGGCGCATCTCTAATAATAATGTATATCGCACGTTTACGTTTTCGACTATACATTGCTATGTACTTTAGAATATTGGACGAAAACATAAACAGTGATTGTATCGAGGAAACGTAGTAAAGTCGTACCAAGGGCATAACATTTTCCGACGTGTAACGGTGCAATGTTTCCGTGAGATCGTGAAACAGGTGGGCGAGCAGAAAGCGGGCGCGGGCGCGGCGGCGGCCGTCAAGGCGGAGCAGGAGCCGCCCGCTTCGCCGCCACATAGCATCGGTTCGTAGCATCATTTATTTACTCATAGAATTCATCTATTTTAATTAGGGGTCGTTCGAATATTAATATTCGATTCGACGAATAATTCGAAAAAAGAAGAACCATTCCAAAAAAATCGAATAGTTCGAAAATTTTCGAATTATTCGGTATATTACGAATAATTCGTACAATTCGCGGATTATTGAAATATTCTGGAATTTCTATTGTTTTCAACTTAAATTTCATTGGTCATTGAATTGAATTCTCGTTCACTGGTTTAATCAATGAATAGGATATCAACGCGCATGCGCAGATTTATTTTCAAAGAGAAAACACTCAAAAAATTGTAAATAATAAAATGAACTACTACGCAACTAATTCTAAATATATATTCGAAACTCTTCGGATTATTAGAACGAAAAATTCGGAAGTTCGAATTATTCGCACACCTCTAGTTTTAATTTAAAAATTCAAAGTTATCCTCATTATATTATTTTAAAAATTCAGAGTTGGTCCTGTAAGTACACTGTGTCATGTTTTTATTCAATCCAATCAGCGATATAAATTATAAGGTTTTGCCCACGTCTTCGTCCGCGTGGTATAGTTATTTGGGGCAGCATTTTTTTTTAAGAATATAAATAGATAAATACAACACATGATTTACAGTTAACTATTGTGGTTTACTGTAAATAGCTTTAAAAGTAAACCACAATAGTTTGTATCTATATTATTATGTATATTATTATCTATTATTTGTATTATATAAAACACTAAAACATATGATGATATGATAAATATTGAAGCAAAATAAAGGGATTTTAATCGTCAACATCTTTCGGATTCGACCTATATTGGACTTTTGAGCTGATCATTGTAATTGAGTATCGTGATATAACGCTTCAGATGCAGATAAAAAGGAATCTCGGAACAGTGACAGACGCCGTGACGAACCTGAGCGAGAGAAAGAAAGCAAGCGAGAATCGCGATCGTATGTATTGCTTTAAAAGGATATTAGCTTGGATATTATAAGGTAGTAGAACTATTAGTGGTTCGAATTCGCCGCCACACCTATTTCTGCCTAATAACCTCAGGTAAGACTGATCTTAGCTGGGGTTGATTACAGATGTCCATGCATTGGATACTTAGCACCAGGTATACATCAGCATCTGCATCAGCAAATCATCGCTACTTGCTTTGTATAACATTAAAAGTATATGTATAACTTGAGTGTATGAAATCTATAATGAACCTTAAACTTTCATGATTTTGTAAATTTTTAGAACTGTCAAGGAGCGAAGTAAGGAAGAATTGAGAAGTAAGGACCGGTCGCCGAGAGAACGGTCTCATAGAGTAAGTTGTATATTTCACTTATATTAATTATTAAGTAAAAAATTAGGAGTTCAATTTAAATGAACATTTTTGTGTTACAGGAGGAGCGCTATCTGGAGACAGTGTCACCGCCACATGACCATCGTCATGCTTCAGATGACATTGATCGTGGTAGGTTTCATCACTTCATCGTCAACCCGTTATTGTCCCATTACTGGGCCAGGAATTCTCTCAGGATGAGAGAGTTTTTTAGGCCATTGTTCACCGCACTGGCCAAGTGCGAATTGGTAGACTTCACGCTCCTTTGAGAATACTTTTTGCATAGAAAAACTGTGTGCAGATTTCCTTAGGATATTTTGCTTCACCGTAAAGCAGTGATCATTAATTTCTTATATGCATTTCATTTAAGAAAAATAAGTGGTGCGTGCCTGAGATTTGAAGCCCGGACCCTCGTTTGACAGGCCGAGTTCCAACCTATCACTGCTCTGCTCACCACCATTAAGACATCACTTAATATGCAATAATTCAATAACAAAATACCTTGAAATCGTAAATGATGAATTAATTGTCATCCAACAATTGATGATTTTTAGCGATAAATTCGAATTACCTATTAATAACAAATCCGAAAAATGCGTATGCAAATTGCCGATTGTTTTAGTTACTTCCGTCCAATAATGGAGAGGCTGTATGCAGAGGACTAAGTTAGAATGCCTCAGATTTGCATGTTTCCCTTACTAAGGACCTTTCAGACCAAAACACAAGCGTTTAGCACGGCTGTTATAAGGCAGAAATAGGTGTCGCGATGGTGCCTTTAGAGTTAAACCACAAAAGGTTCTACCAGCTTTAAAAAGCAAGCTTTAATATTATTTGTATTTATTGATACACATATATTTGTATTATTGCAGATGTGAAGCGTCGAAAAGTAGAAAGCAGCGGTAACGGCAAGGTGAGTATCGTAATAGTAAATCGGCCTCACATCGCGCTCGCTCCGGACTGAGGATTGGGCTGGGCCTGCTGATATTACCGCAAAATACAATAAAACCCAGTGCTCGACGGTCAAGAACTATTAAGAAGAAAAACAGTGCAAAAAAAGACTCAAGTGATCAAAAAATGATCGTGCCAAAAATATATAAACATTCTTAGCATAAAAAGTGAAAAGTTAAATAAAATGTTAATATGAACTCCCATGACAAGATAAATTAAAGTATAGTAAAATAAACAAATTATGCACCCTACATACGTATGTCGGATTCACTGAGAAGATGGAAATGTTCACCGAAGATGTGGTCTTCTGCACCGGTGTTAAATAAAATCAACGGAATGGAGAAGAAATATATCCACGAGGAAAGTGATATAAAGAATTATACCCAAGAATCTATATTTATTACTCTACAAAACGCCAAGAAGAAATAATTTAAGTGTATAATTACAATACACGTGAAAATCTATAAAACTCTGCATATAAGCGCCTTTAATAGAATACTTAAAAAATCGTAAGCTTCATTGTGATCGAAAATCTTAACAAAATGGGAACCTGAAAACCTTCCAATGAAATTAACCTGGCAACTCCCTTTGAAGATACTAAAGCGTTGTAATTAAATAGTTCAAGTAGATGGTATATATTATGGCTTAAAGAGAAAAGGTATAATTCAAGAAGCATTTGACAGTTTGACAGTTAATATGATCAACATTTTGCCATAAATACATTGTACCCCACATGATGAAGGGATTCAAAATAAAAAGAAGTGAACTACCAGCTTAACATTTTCAAGTTTCTGAAGACTAAGAAAAATCCTTGCGTTGAAGCCAACGTAAATACGACGAAGCAAAATCAACTATAACTAATAAACCTAAAATCTATAAATCAAAAGGAATTTACGTAAGTCCGCCCGATCAGCCCAGTCCAACCGCGCACCGGTAAGACTTTCCCTACATATTATTTATCAGCTGGGTCAAAAGGTCCATTGTCATAACTATAACGCTAGGCATATGTGGACTAATTGGAAGGACCCTAACTCATGGAAGTAATATTCAAGAGGATTCAACTTTAATACGGAAGAAGCCAATACTGAAGGAGGAACATGTCACAGAAACAAAAATGGATAATCTTTATACAACAAAATACTAAATTTTACATCTCTTATAATGCTTACAAGTCTCCTATATCTGAAAAAACGCATAAGGAAAAGAAACAGAAGAAGAGAAATCTATTGCTGGTGTTATTCTGTCTGCGGAACACAGTGGAAGTAATGTGTACTTTGAAGAATGTTATGATGGTTGTTATGTAAAGAGATTTTGTCCTAGTGTTATTGTTATTCATTGTCCCTTTTGACCTGCTACATTAGACAATAACCGTTGAAAATGTATACGGAAGGTATTGTTAAAGTGAAGTTTGTTATCTGAAATCAACTATAAAATTATTTTGTTCTAAGGTCTGTTTAGTTTAAGAATGAATAATAACATTTGTTTTCTGCATAAGCAGGGTAGCAAAGACATTGAGGAACGTTCGCCTGAAAAGGAGAAAAGAAAGTCTAAAGTGAGAGGCGACGAGCGTAAAGAGCGTAAGATGAATCGAAAACGGGTAAGTGTACATACATTTAAATAAAACTTATGCTATTTGTGATGTATTTTCATTAATAACCCTTATAATAACACATGAAAATGTTACTTTTTTTTGTTTATAGTTTTCACGTGGCGATCAGAATATGCGATATTCTTGTCATTGTGTTCGTCAAAATATGTCAAACAAATACTAATTTTCCTAATAAATTGCTTATTAGACAAACATTACGATTTGAGCTTACCTTCGATCAGAAATGCAAGAGAATTGAGGCCGTCCTTATATTAATGTGTCAATCAGTACATGGTTCAAGTTTTGTTTGGATGTGGAATGAACTTCCCTCTGAGGTATTCCCGGAACGTTACAGGTTCTTCGACAAGGGCGCAAAAAGAGATCTGCTTAAATCCCTTCATACTCATCTGGCATTGCAAATGTTTTCAGACAAGTAACTGACCACGCTCCGTCAGGTGGCTCTGGCACTAGTTATAAGAAGAACATTCTTACATAATAAATTACTTTTTTTTGTATATTGTCAATTTGATTTATATATTTACGTGCTTTTGTATTTCACTTGACTTACTTTACAAATATTAATCTTATAAAGGGGATAGAATTGTATACGACTGATTTTCTTCTTGTATACTTGTCCCGTATACACTTTGTTATATATGAATTCATACACAGTTCAAGTTCATTGTACATAGATTTTATAGACACAGATATTACAGAGTGCTACTTTATGTTATAAAACTCATAAACACCAACGGCTTCCTTTTATTTTCAGGACCGAGCTGAAGAGACTGCTCTTTTAGAACAAAAGAGGCGTCGTGAAGAACAAAAAGGTAAGACAATTAATTAATAAAAGTTTGATGTAGTTTTCGTATATGACGTAGTTCTTTTTTTTTTTTGGAACATCTTAGTAAAATTTGTTATTGTGTTTTATGATATAGCTGTGGTTAAGATGGGAAGTCATCAAAATGGTTCTCAAGAAGATCACCACTACGAAAAGTATCACAAAAGGGTAAGATAATTAATTATGTTGAACGGCTTTGGAATATTTAAAATACATCACTATATTGTAGTAAATAAAATAATACTAATATTAAGTGAAACTTACTTAATTATTGCGATGCGTGCTATTATTTCTTTATTATTAATTAATTTTTATTTGGTCTAAAATGTCTATGGGTGGTATTAGCCACTTACCAACAAGTGGACTGCATGCTACTCTATAAAAAAATAAATAAAATAATGATGAAAATAGGTTTTTGAACCAATATCGATTATATATGGTCTAAATCCTTCAATCTATAATCTTGTAAATATTTAATATTTGTTTACAATAATATTCATTTCTTTTAATGGTATGGACTGTACTTACTTAAAGATAAATATGAAAACTGCTTAGTTAGGTTCTCAAAAAGCTTTTCTAGTCGGGAATCGAACGTATTCATTTAGGAAAATAACACGTTATATAATTGCTTATATTCCGCTATTGCGCAATCGGATCATGTCGGATCAATTATTGGTAAGACTGATAAATGACAGAGTAAGACTTTTGAAAATGTACACACACAGAGACACCCATACATATATAGTTTTTGTTTAAATCAAAATCGACCTCGTTTTTATGTAAATACTTTTTGCTATTCCTATAGTTCGGGAATGGTATTCCCACGCACAATTGAAAAAATCATCCTGCACAGTTCATTATCAGATTAATTTACTGATGAACAAATAATTATGCTCATAATCCATTTGCATTAAATTACTTTGTTTTTACAGGAAAAGTCACCATTCCGAGATCGATCACATGAGGAATCAAGAGACAAACAATATCCTTTTTAAATCAACATTAACATAGAGAAGGCAAGAGTTAGGCCAGCTAGCATCTTAGAAGTCGAATATTACTGTTTCAAGGTTTTATTGTCCGTTGGAAGTATTTAGAGCCATAGACTATTTATCTGCATTGATTAAAAAGGGTTTTTACTTTTAAAGCGCATTAGGGTGGGTAGCTGATGGATTTTTGACAGAATGCGTGTAACTGTCAAATATGCTTGCAAAATATTTAAAAGGTATGTGATAGCTACGACGCACGACGGGAGTTTACTTCTTAAGTACGATTGTCTAAATAGGCGCAATAAAATTAAATTTAAATAAGTTTCAATTGTTGTAAGCAGCGCCATCTATGCGACGTATGAGAAAACTTAAAGTAATATTCAATTGTCGTAAACAGCGTCATCTATGCGACATATAAAAAAGGCAAAGGTGCGCACAATAGGTTGCGCACCAAAAACGTAACGAGGTCATTCGATCACTAGACTTTACTCCTCATATTTTTTTCATACTGGGCGCCTTATATGAAAATTGATTCTTAAGGAGTAAACTCCAAAAACAGTAGAGGGAAGACGCACTTCAGTCAAAAAAACAGTAGAGTAACATTATTTAAACGTTTGCTTAATACTGCAAACTTCAAAATAAAAGTAATTGGTGCCAGATCATTTTTATTTGAGGCGACCATCTTAAATTCATGGTTACCATTGGATAGACTGATGGTCGTTTGCTACTTAAATTTTGAATAAAAAAGCTTTAAAAAGTACAGTACGGGTTGAAGTGGCGCCAATAAGGTTATATCTGTATCAAGTAGCGGTCGGTGGTGGAAGATGGATTGATGAGAAGACAAATAAATTGTCGGCAATCGGATCCAGTGGGTAAGCAAAAACTTGTTTTATGATTTTTTCGGTATGTTGATAAATTCCAATCGGCTGAAAACGAACATACACTGAGTTTACTCAGAATTATTTTGCACGTTATCGTGAAGGATAAATCTGTTGGCGCCATACATTTTGTGTAAAACCGTTCATACGACATTTCAACTGTCAAACATAGAATGTGCATTCAATTGTTTTTGCCGCGAAAACCCAGTCTTTTGTGTTTTTGTCCCTCTCGCGTTTAGCCGATGTTATATTTAATTATTATTAATTTTTCGGCCATTTATGTGTATATTTTCATATTCTTCGGACGCTTTCCCAATTGCGTATGCGACATGCGCGTTCTACACATAAATTACCTCGCTGTAGTCTTTTAGCGACCCATATACAGCCCCAATCTTACGGTTTTTTCGAACTGGGATACTTTTAACGTATATACTTGTAACCCCTCTTCTTATAAAGTCGGTCGAAAAAAAGTCGCGATAATAAATATATTGCTATCTCCATCATATAATTCGACAAAACACTAATTAGTCTTCATCCATCACTTTAATTTTGGTTAGATCTGGGCCCGCTCGTATTTGCACGTATAAAATGTAAGGATGCAAGTTACAAGCGTTTATGCACACACATTAATTAACTCGCTGCCCTCTCTTTGCTACTAGTTTCGTGTACGTATGAAATGAAAGAATGCAAGTGCGACAAGACAAGAAAAGCTTCCTTACAGCTAAAGGCGTTCGACATGCGAGTATCGAAAATTACGAAAGTTTTTAAGATGAATAAATCTGTTTGCTTATAAAAGTCGATATCCAGGGCATCGGCATTGTAACTGTATTACTGACTTTTATCACTAGTATTACCTATATAAATTCCTTAACACTGCCATACCAGACGGACAAACGAATCTAAAATTAGAAGATAAGCTGGTTTGCTGACAAGACATCTTTTGCATCTTCTGCAAAATATTAATTAAGGACTAAATGAATTGACACGCAGTATGAAAAATGCTACGGTGAATAAATATCGTGTTCTAAATACCATATTTTGTATCATTTTTAACCCAATTACCTACCAATAAATTCGAAGTCTGCTACATCTTTATACATTTGACTAAAATTAGATGTTTTTTTAATGATTTAAAAAGTGTTTTTTATATAAGTCTCCAAGACGGCGCTGCAGCAAAGGCGTATTTCTCGCGCTGGCGAATTGTAGCTGAGGTACTTTGAGTTCAATATCGTTTATAACGAAGGTGGCAAATATTTATAAACCAAAGCTTATCAAGAATTATAACAGCTCAAATAGAGATCAATAATATATTTGGTTAGATCAAAATTTAAATGTAAGTACTTATGATTTTTTCACCAGCACTGTTAAATTCTCCTAAGGTTTAATTTTATTACATTTGGCCTTAGCGTAAGTAATTTTAAGGCAGGAAATTAGACATTTTATTGTCTTTTAGTCAAGTTATTGAAATTATATTTAAAAGGTCTGTTTTTACCTAACACTTTAAATAACGAGACAGTAAAAGAATAGTCGTAGACGTTAACACATTGTGTTGATTGGGAGTTCAGTACTGAGGATTACAATAGACTACTTGACCTAAGTGGAATTCTCAGATTTTCACGTCCTCTGTTTTTTTTTATAAAGAATTATGTGTCCGTCCACCTAACCCTTTTTTTAATTATGTAGGTATTTCTATCACTTCGGTAGGTACTGACTACTGAGTAATTTTTTTATTTATTATTATTTAAATGTTTTTACGGCTTTGGCTTCACGCCTTAAAACCTATCTTTATTAGTTCGCAATCGCAGCCATCTTTCTTTCACATCTGAATAAATTTTAAATGTCAAAATTACTTAGAATTGACATTGACAAACCATAGAGTATACCATAGACTATTATAACTTGCTCAATATATTTATAACTACAAAATTAAATAAAATTATTTTGTAGAGGTTATTTTAACCTATAAGAAAAGGTATTGTCATAAAAATATTCAATATTGCGAATATA
The DNA here is from genome assembly GCA_002930495.1 of Cecropterus lyciades. NCBI lineage: Eukaryota > Metazoa > Arthropoda > Insecta > Lepidoptera > Hesperiidae > Cecropterus > Cecropterus lyciades. The sequence continues at coordinate 181,834 of MOOZ01000737.1, read as the reverse complement.
AACATAAAAAACAACTGAATCTTGCTAAAAAAATACCTCATTAATAAATCACGAGAAACAGGATTTATTAGTATTTTCCAGCGAATTAATGTTTTTGATGAAACGAACAGCGTTGGTGACTGCAATATAGTTACTACAGATCAATTTATAATTAAATAAATTGAGCAAAATATATTTTGATCTGTGGTTTAAAAGAAAGATACAATTTCTTCGTATTGTTTATGTACGTACCGGTTGCACTACGTGTAAGAATTAAATATCGCTTTTTCGGGTAAATACAATAGAAATATATAAAAAAATCGTTAGATACACCTTCCGTGAATAGTTAGTATATGGGACAAGACTTTAATTTGTATTTTGGAAGTGATTGAAATAGATATAGAGAACGTTGAAATCCTGTTCACTATGTTTGAAGTCCGCCATTTTAACTTGCTCGTGTACCACGTGATTAATGTTAAAAACTCACTTGTTAAAAAAATGTTTCAATAAAATAGAGGTAGGTAAAATATTTCATTTATAAAAGAAGCATTTTGTGTTTTGTTGGTCTTGATAGTCTATGCTTTAATAGATACTTTCGTTTTTTTTAAGTTTTTGGAGTAAAATTTATTTATTATCGTTGTGTAAAACGTGCTACATTAAAATCTCAACTCCAGTAGTTTCAAAATTACGAACTTTATTATTGTCATTCACATAACAGGCAATCAATAACACAGCTGATGACGAAAACAAAGATGGCGGAGTCGTGTCGTGCAGATGGTTTATAAGTTTATCGTTAATTTTGATTGGATGTATATTTATTTTAAGTAATTGTAAAAATTAATAACTTATTTTAGTGTACTCTCATTTTTCGATTACAATGAATAAGGATCTTATTGAGTAAGTCCGAAATTTTCCTATTGCAGGCAGTACGAAAATGTGATCATAACGAGCTATATATTTTAACATTAAGGTGTTTAGATTGTGTGTGTCGTATTGCATTTCCTTAGTCATAGACAATAGAGTTGAGTTAATAGGTAATATAGTTAATGTATACCTGCAAATATTATTCTACACAAAGCCGTATTATCAAAGAAATACTATCTCTTTGATCTATAAAATCTCTTGAGTTTGCAAATTCGTAATGCTTTGATTGAATATTATAAAAACGTGAATTGGAATCTTATGAGTAGAAATGTAATGTCGGGGCAGCGGTCTTCATAAATTGGTTGTATTTTTGGTCATATTAACATTTGATCATTTAAATGTTAATAAACAGCAATAAGTTAATAAACAATTTAGTGACGCGGCGCGCATTAACATTATGGACAAATTAAAATATGCGACAAAAGATTTTGTATGCGTTTGTTATTTATATTAAAAATTCTGCAATGTCTCTCTAATAAAAAATGTAATGTTATTATAATAATGAAATATAAGTAATTACCTTGTATTAGTGTTAAAATGTACCTATTTATGCTCATTTATATTTACAGACAATGAATGTGTCAGACACGCATCGTGGCAATGTCAGTAGAAATAAACGATCTATTTAAGCAGCCTTTATACACGATGTATCCTGTGGATTCTTGCTCAAATGTTTTGTAGGGATTTTAAATGCGTTAAATATAAGATTATATTTTGCTTAATTCATTGACCAAAACAGATAATAGTTGTTTAAGATCTATATCCACGTTGACCATACTGCATACTTCCGTAAGCGTTGGTCAACGGACTCAATGGCGGATCTAATCTAGAACAATCCCAAACTAATTGAATTAATCAAGATTAAAATAACAGTTTTAATTATAAATTTCTACGACGAACAATAATTTATATACGAACAATATCTTTTCAGTTCAATGATTCAAGAAGACATGGAAAAAAATAAGGTGTTCAGTTCAGATATTACAAGAACCCATAATAAATTGAAAAATAATCTTTATGATTTATTATCAATAGATCCAGTCACTCCTTTGGTAATAAATGATATCAATAATTTGTCTTGCGATTTTGTTCCAAAAACTGACAAATATTTCATTCCAAAGAAAAAAGTAAGAGACAAAGTAAAAACTGTAAGAAACATAAGAGATTTGTTTGAAAAAGATATTTACAGTACTTTAGAAAGTGACTTGGAAAAACAACAAAATATATTATTGCGTAAAATAAGAGGTGGTACCTCTAAAGATGAGAAAACAAAATTATTGGCAAGAAATATGCTAAATACTGACAAGCCAATATCTAGAATGGCATGGCAAATGATAACAAACATTAATCCTGATGACCATGCACATTCTTCACAGTTTGTATTGTGCAATAGGAAATGTGTTCAAGTAAATGGTAGTAAGGGCGGCAAAACCAAATTTATTTGTAAGTACGATTTAGATGCCCAACGAGAATTGTTGTTACATCGACAGGTTAAGAAAACTATTGTAAAGAAAAGATTGTTAAAACATTCATTAAATGTTAAATTTAAGCCTGGTCCACTTTCCAAGAAAGAACACCTTGACATCTCATACCAAAAATATAATATTGGTAGTATTAAATTAGCGCATCTCCCAAATGCTGGATTGGATATCATACCTGAATTTGGTAAACCTTTAGACCCATCCATAACGAATTTCTTACACGATAACTTAAGAGATGTAAATGGCATTATATCTGAGAAATGGGCAGAGTTTGCGATTTCAACCTTAGGAACCGAACATAATGGACGTGCTGTTCAGTTGAATAAAGACTGTTGCGTAACGTTTAACTTAAATTATAAAAACGAACAACGTAAATTATTGATGCGACAAGGTTTTGATACACTGGGAAATGAACAAATAAATACAAAAGGACAAACGATACCAAATTCCTACATAGATAAAGAAGAAACTATAATGCAAGAAGTCAAAATTATGCTGGATGAAATGTTGATTTGCACTGAAATTAACTTACTGCAAAATAACATGTATAGAGAAGACGATTTCCCAAGGAAGATTGACGCAGAAGATACTGTTACCTGTATGAATAACCATTCCAAAGATAAAATCAAACGTAAAGGAGAATTACGTAGACTAGACGTAACTGTAATCACGTTATCTGATATGGAAGATAAACAAAAAATTGATACGTGCGGTAAATCGTTTTGTAACTTAGGTTGTGTATGTGATTCAATACATTCATCTTATTACTTAAAAAATCATTGTGGTCGCGTTGAATGTATGTTTGAATGTAGATGCGATTTTTCCAAGTATAATCCTCGTGTCTGCTTTGAAGACGATATTATACCAGGATTGATAAATTTAGATAAAGAAAATAATTCAAAATTATCTAGAGAGGAAAAAAAGTTTCACCACACTGTTGTGCTATCTGGTGAAAAAAGTATTTTATTGGCATCTGAAAAGAGAAATTGGAAAGCTCCAAAAAAATATGCAGATTTTTATAGTAATATGTGCTTAAAAACAAAAAAGAAGACTGAAAAAATATTGTCAGTATTAGACATAAAGTTGAATTGTGGAAATATTGAACCCTGGTGTATGGTTCACAATTTATACAAGTGTTTTTGTAAGGGTAAATTTACAGAAAAATTGTCCATTCACGTTCCAAACGATACCACAAAATATATAGAAAATGATACTGACAACGTTAAATTGCCTCAACGTGAAAAACCCGAAGATGACAGTAATCTTGAAAGTGATAAAGTTTCTATGAGGCTACGAATACGCCCAGATTTACATGTAACGGAGAAAGAAGAGGCGAAATTGTTATTAAGTGACTCGCCTAATCAATGTTTTGAAGAGAAGTGTGCGAGAACAAGTAGATATAAAGGACGAAAATTTAGTGATATTCATTACTCAAACGTTAATAAAAAAATACAAACACTGGAAAAAGATGATACTAGATTACTTAAAAGAATGATAACATTAAGGAACGATGAATTAAATGACGGAAAAAAGGCAAAAGTAGATGACCTTCCTGTTATAGATTTGTCCGAATCTCCAGAACCAGGTCCGAAAGAAGACTCATTAAAAGACACATCTCAAAATGAACTACCTATCAGTTTACCAATATATAATAATACTCCTCTAAATACAAACATAAAAACATGGTTATTGCCCACTCTGAATATGTATAGACAGAACTTAAATAAGGGCAAATTCAAAAAAACTTTAGATCCGCCGAAAGCTGGGAAAATTGTTCTTTACCCTTGGGATTTTATATTGAAAAGATATCACGACCGAAAAAATTTTTTCTTTGTGACAGATAAGAGACCATTCCGTATATTTTTGGCTGTAGACAATAGAAATCTCTTCTTTAGTACCTGTGTTGATTTAAATAATATTGTTGATTTGGAAAAATATCCATCAAGTGTAAAAAGTATAATAACCAATGATTTGGAAAGCTTAAAAGACCAATTTTGTATATTGATAGGGTTAGACTTTTGTTGGGAATGTGTCGGTAGTGTCACAAAAGTAAGTGGAGGTAATAACAATGCTAGCGAAATTGCTTTTAATGGATCACCTTCGGAGAGAAGCGAAAGCACGATACAAATTCCGTATAATAATATCTCACCGGCAAAATCTATTACTGAGATGTCATTACCAATTCCTGTAGAAAACAGTGCAGATAAATCGAAATGGTTTGTTATGACCGTGGAAAATGATTTTAGTGAGATTCAGTTTTATAAAAAAGGATTTTTTGTAAAATATGAGAGTATAATTAATGCAATAAATGTGGCTCGAATTTCAGAAAATACTGTAAGATTGTCTTCACAAAAATGTAATGAAGGAAATGGCGACCCACAATTCGGCATTTATGCAATACCGAATGCAAATGAGTATTGTGTGTTTATAGGACCATACGAAAAAAATGAGTCTTTGGGGATAGAAACAATAAAATCTACTTTACACGAAAGGAAGGGAGGGAGTAAGAGGTCTAGGGGAGTGTGGATTACCACTAACAAAATTGATAACCCACGTGTGATTGATAATCCTCTATCTTTCATGTCGTATGTTGACTTAGAACATGAACAAGTTTTAGATGATTCTATAGAAGATGAATCAAATATAAACACGTCACCAGGTGTTGCAAACAACAAAGTTATTAAACTAACAAAACCTATAAAAATCGGAAAAACGAATAACTTTTATCAACTTACATCATCTGGACTTTTGAAACAAATACCAGTACCGATCGAAAAACAAAACTTGAAATCTAAACCACCACAGCAAACCAACGCGGCCGCCATTACTAAAAGCCCTTTGCTTAGTAAAGCCTCATCAATCATATTACAGTCAAATAAAAATATATCGAAGTCAATGATCCAAAAAATATCGACGCCACTTTCTAAAAAACCAATAGCCGAAATAGCACCTCAGGTTAAAACTACAGGTGAATGTCTTAAATCTAAAAATGCACAACCCAATGTATCTACAAGTAAAACTGCAAAAAAAGAGGGCAGTATGTTTATTCTTAAACCTGAAGAAATCAATATACGATCTCTTGAAAATAAAATTAGTTGTACGTCGTCCACAACTAACAATGAGAAAGAAGCAGATCCTGAGATTCAAATGGATATTGAACAGTTTCTTGCCAGCACCTTGATATGCACTGAACCTGGAGCTGATGTATATGTTATATCTGACGACGAGGATTACTGTAATACTGAAACTGACTCTAATAAAAAGTCTTGGAATGACGTCTATATTGTTTGTAAAAACATAGAAAATATGGGATGGATATCAGGAAGACAAGACGCGAACAACCATTTAAGTTTCGAATTTCCAGGATTTAATTATACTGATTTTTATACAAAAGAAGAAGCATTTGCAAAAATTACACAGTAAGTATTGTTCTAACTTTTAATGGGAGAGAAATAGTGAGAAAGCAAAATATGAATGGTAGAACTAATGAAAATCTTTATTTATGCTGTTTTATACAAGTAACAAATTGTAACTTTTTCAGAGTACTTTCTCGAAAAGTTTATGTACCTAAACATCTGGATCTAGATTGGTATGTATCGGAGACAATGGAGACTTTAAAAAATAAACAAAAGTTAAAACAAGAAGACTTAGGACCAAATTACGTGAGTATTATGTACCAAGATGATCGTAATTTGTATTCATTCTGACGTAACTTTATATTTTCGTTTTTGACTCTTATTATAACCAATTAATTTGTTTCCTAAAATTCAAGTACTTGGAAGTAAATATTCTATTGTCGATACTGATGCTACAGGCGCCAATACATATAAACTAAAATCATTAGTCTCCTTAAGTAGTAGTAGACTATATTATATGTGCATACTTAATTTTACTTGTTTATTAATATCTGTGTATAAGTGTGTTTGTAAATAATGCTAAATTGTATTGAACAGGTTTTAACGAAGCAAGGGCTCTTACACAAATTTTATCTTGGTCCACGTTATAAAAACTTAAATGAGCCCGAAGGTGAGACAAGTGTTCCGATGACATCGTCAAACGAAAAGACGAAGGAGGAAGAAGATATGGTACTTAGCATTCGCTTTTTAATATATAATAATATAATCATCGAGTCTTTATAAACTTAAAATAATATGACATTGCTCACTGGTGAATATTACTTGCTTTCTGCTTTTCAGTCTCTATTATTTACAAACATAATATTAATAAAATGCATCGCCATTTTATTACCATTATACCTTACAATAAGAACTGCTTGCTTTAAATACTTATTTTGTAAATGTTATTTAAGTTAGCGTCATTTTATATAACCGCTTATGACATTGGCGAGTCTAAACTGTATCAAGGGGATTGATACAGTAGAGTGAAGCTAAATAGTGAAAACTCTATGTTACCTCCTTTCCAGATAATATGATCCGTTGTACTGTATTTCATTACAGGTGCTAGATAGTAAACATTTTTTTTTCTTTCAGAATGTTGACTTCTATGACACTCCATTAAAAGACAGGCTCGAAAGCCAAAGCAAGTCCTTAGATAATCAGAGCGAACAACTATGGAGCGAAGTTGTCGTAAGAAAAGGCGAGATATCCAATAGATTGTCTGAAATGTCCAACGATGTCCGACAGCAAATCAGTGACCGGTTACGAAGTATTATATCAAACACTAACTCATAAATATAAAGATAGTTGAACCTACGATTAAAATGTGAGAAAATGTTGAAGAGATCTCTCATACTACGTCCTATTTTAGTAATAGAAGAATTAAGTACTGCTTGTTTTAAGTGATGTGGTGATGCGTGGGTTGTAGAAAATCAGTTACTAAATGAAAGTTCCAACCAATACTTCTTAAATGTTCTGTCTTAATTTAATAAGGATAAGCAACACATATCATTGTAATGTGTGTTCTTTGTTTAAAAATAAGTGCGGTCAAAAGTCGTAAAGAAATCAGGTATCAGTGACTGTCAACAAATTTTATTGTGTAACAAAAGTTATCAAAGAAGCTTAAGGGACGTTCAATAAAAGCAATAAATTAGTATTTATTCTTTATGAATACTACAGAATCGTTCCATTATAGTCAATTAAGTATGCAGAACATACTAATGCAATGGTCGGTGACCAAATATGCTGGAAAGGATGTCATCGTAATTATAGTAAATTTAAATTCATTATTGAATGTTTTCACGACATTGAAGCTACATTACATATCTATGAAGTTAACGGTATCAAATGTGGAAGATTTCGCTTGGGGAAATGTTTAAGTGCTTCATCAATTGTTACAAATATTTGACGTCATCAAAAATATCACATTTTCAACAGTGCTACTTATGGTTCAAGCGCGAAGTTTTTTTTAATAACATGCCATATGGTTAAACTTAAATTGTATCGAAAAAAAGTCATGTGTATAAAATGTACAAATATATTGATAGGTTCATTAGTAGCGTAAAAAGTAAATAAAAAAAATGTGTGTGTTATTAGAAGTGTATTTACCAATGTATGTGTAATGTGATTAGTAGTGTTTATCAAATTAAGAAGGGTAAGGACCTACTTTACCTATAATTGTTAAGTCGTTTAGTACATTACAAAGAATTTCTCCTGAATGTGTAGTGTTTACACAAGACTGTTTTTTTAGTTAAGTTACTTATTTTGTATTCCAACTTGTTACGTACGCTTATGTATTTTTATTAGTTTTTATAAATAACTGTGATATTAAAATCTTTTTTATTTAACATGTATCTTGTTTCACAATATAGTCTGAGTCTTCATAGTAAGTATAAAAGAGACCTAAGGTTGCAAACAGTTAAATGAATCTATTATTTTCGCCTAAAAAACTTCCTATAAGAAATACGCATTAGTATGTACCTATGTTAGATGTTGCCACCATCAAGACCTGCCTAGTGCGGGTCGTTCCTAGGATAATATAAAATGTTGTTCCTAAATCTTAAATTTAGACTGCATGGTACGATTGACATTTCTTACTACTGAATACATTTTGTTATAAAAAGAGTTCATTTTTGGTATTGACAACAATTCTGTAGGTGGATCAAAGTTCTAATTCGATGACATATTCATGTACTGTAAACAGGGGCGTAGCATGGGTTTGTGCCGTCCAGTGCTGAAGTTGAATGCGCCGCCTACCGATTTAGGAATTTTAGTCAGCGAAAAGTCTGAAAAATTTAAATTGACAACCAAAAATAGTGACCAAACTTAAATAAATTTTGACATCAGTGTCTCTGAAAGCTACGCTGCTGACTGTAAATACAAGAATAGGTAGATTCCTTCGTTGGGTGTGGATGCCAGCTGACATAAATGACTTGACCAGGCGAACGCCATGATCCTGTATCTCAACGCTTGTATACCTAGTTGACATTAGCCGCATAACAAATATTCTAATGTCTATGCGGCTAATTTTACTTACATATGACCATGAACGGCAGTGACCGCTTACGTCAGATAGACTGCATGCTTGTTTGCAATTTAAAAAAATATGGAGAGAGATACTCTCCATCATTTTTTAAATTAAAGTTCGGTTAGGTAAGGTTAATACCTTACCTAACCGAACTTGTACGATAATTTCAGATGTGAGATTGATCACGTGATCACGTCACAGTAAATGTTTACAAAATGTGTAAGAAACAATTTTGATGATGCTTTCTATTTTATATGTAGACTAAGAGATTATTTACAACAGTATGATTCTAGTTGAATA
>MOOZ01000737.1:106773-119027 GCA_002930495.1 Cecropterus lyciades | reverse complement strand
GTCTTGTTATATCGCAGTCTCCTAGTAATATAATGAGACAGTCAGTTAGAAATGATGACACAATTTACGCATAGGCGGCAGTGAGGGCCAGTAGGGGGAGTAATACATAATATCGTATACACTTATAGATGGCTCCAGTTCGATAACAGATAAAAGATATATTTTGATTTAATATTTGTCGGTAAGAGTTCTGAGAACCTATCCAAAAATGCATTTCATTTGATTATAGCGGACCAAGTACGTATATGACCAGAACAGTCTACGCAGTAAGAAAAAGACATTAAAGTGACCTGAATTCTCTTGTTTATTGGTTATCAGGCTATAATATACCAACTTTAACGATAGCTATAAAAGAAGATGGTGGTAAGATATTACTGCTACCAAGGAGAATGCGCAGTTTCAATGACTATAAATTGATGTAGTACTTGCGTTTTTATTATCTTCAGTATAAAATATCTATTAATTGAGAGACACTGCCCATAGTATAAGCAACTTAATGGATATTTAGCTTAACCTTTTATAGCTTACTAATAGATTTTTTCAATGATCAATATGCTATTGACAAATACATACTTGGGATATAAAAATGTAACGATTCCCTTTTAATAAAACGAGAAATATACTTTGATTAAATTTGAGAATTATCTGCAGGAACAGTGTTTTTAAAAATATAAAAAAAAATCCACTAATGTACAGTTAAGATAAAGTTAAAAGCTAGAAGTTAAAGCCTTTTTACTTTGCCATAATAAATTGTGAAAGTTCTACAAATATTCAATTAAGTAAAGAAAATCGACCATAATTTAGTTAAAAATTATAACTTTCAACAACTCTAACTTTAAACAATTATGTCTGAAAAACTGATTTGAAATAAACTGTTATCGAAGTAAATAGTCACTCAAATAGTCACTTGTTTATAAATACGTGGTTAAATATATTCCTACATAATTGTTATGACAACGGATTAATATAAATATGACAAACGTGAGTTATCTACTATGACTATCTAATCACGTCACAGCGTAGCGCTGGGACGTAGGCGTAGACGTTAGTGCGTAGGCGAATAAAAGCCGTGCAGACAAATAATCATCAACTATGGAATATTTTATTATTACAATTGGCATTTGCGAATTTTGCGAATTTTTTTAATTGTACTTATACGAGTACATCGTCCTGATTTGGTTAATAGCCAATTATATAAAAGCTTTTTAATAGTGTCTGAACTCTTTGTGTTTCGTCTCCGGAAACACCACCGCAACACCTATTTCTGCCTAATAACAGCAGTATTAAGCTGCTGTATTCTGGTCTGAAAGGTGTAATGGAAACTTTTCCGAGGCATTCCAACTTAGTCCTAAGCGGTTACAACGCGTCTGTGGCTAACGTCAGATAAGACTGATCATGTCTGAGGTTGATTACAGATGACCATAGGCGGCATTGGCCACTTACCTTCAGGTGGACGGCATGTTTGTTTGCCATTTCTATATTCTATAAAAAAGAAACCTTACACATGTAGACTGGTATACAACTAATGATCAAATCATACTCGTATGTAAGTTTTTGTATGTGATGTAGACGTGGATAAAGATAGGATAGGAACAACTTGTGCTAGTAAGAGGCTGCGTAGGACAGAACTTTAACATCTACTATGTATTTTTCCTTAATCTAGTATTGATCATATTAGTATTTTATGCGTATCTCAGTTTCGAGATGATTTTATTGGAAGACGTGGATCGATATGCCTGATATTTATGTGTGAGTAGGTAGATACGACGTAAGTGTACAATATGACGTACACACGAATAATGTTCCATTCTAGATGAGCTAAACAAACAAATTGATCCATAAAGAACATGCATATGTAGACTCCTTTTCGAGTCTTTGTCAAGTCAATGTTAAGATGTCGGCTGTTGTAAGAGACCACTTCAACCATGTGTGAATGAGATAGACACTTAAGATATAATAATTTCTTGAGTGCTAAGTAATGTATACTACGAACTAGATAACAAAGTTTTTGAATATTGACTAAACTAAATTATACAAGTCTATCGTATCGGATTATTGAAAATTGGGGTTGTATAAGTAAAGTAGTTTATTACCCAAACCTCAAACTGAACATACAAAATACCAACAACAAACAAGTAACATTGTTGAAAATATTTAAACAAAAGCCCGATTGTTTGAAAAGTATTGTTAAAGTTTTAGTTTCAGTTCATTGTTTTTAAGCGGTAGGCTTTTGCATTATAATAATATATTTAATTTTAAGCTTTTCATGAGTTTTCGGCAAAATAATAACATAAAAGTATTGAAATTTATATATTTTGGAATAGTATAGGAATTTACTAAGTTTCGTTTGATACCCATATTATAGGTCATTATAATAAACAAGTAGGCCCTTCCCTCCCTCCCTTTTCTCCCTATTTACAGGTGAAAAATTATACAGCCTAAACACTCTGCAAACTGAGACGATTCCAATGATATGTCATCATGTTACAATACGCCAAGTTATCTGGGCTGTAGCGCATGCCAAAGAAATAGTCATAGTTACATGCAAACAAACATACGCTAGAAAAACATTTCCCTTCATCTAACGCGGTCGGGTAAAAAGAGAAATAATCAAAGAACAAAGATAGTATCTTTGATTAGTATACAATGAAAATTAGAGATTGAATTTACTTATGTTTAAACCTTTTATTTAATTGTTGAAAACCTAACACAATGAGTTATAAAATGAAATTGTCTGAAATGCGTAGGAGACGAACCTAATCAAGTCTGCTATTAAGACAATATTTCATTGGAACACCCGCTGGTTTAGTAGCGTCGTAAATGGACTGAAGACTAATGACGCACATAGCAGCTTGGCATTCGCAGGTGTAGGCTTTCCCAGTTCATTTTATTCTTCAACGGGTTTAATGAAATCTTAAGCATTTTTTGGGGAATCTTTCCATTGGGGAATCGATTAATAGAATTGTGCGTAGATATTTTCTTGTGGTGTCATTCTTAGGGATATAGTCCAAACAACGTCTACTTGTGAAATTATTGGTGTGCATATCTAAACGTAGCTATAGTGATTTGCAAATCTCCCCTTTATAAAGTTAACCTACTCGTATGTACTTATAAGAGGTGATGGATGGGAAACCTTAGAAGTCTCGCAATTTTTAATAATACTTTAACACCCAATACAATATTTTGTAATATTTTACCATCAATATAATATTGCCCACTGTTCGGCTATTCTCTTTAAATTAGTAGGATGTAGAGCCGCCCAGCAGATTGGCCAAGTGCCAATCTGTATACATACTCTACACAACTTAGAAACTACGGTAAAGGACATGTTTCAAAATGTATGGACCTTTAGCCAGGTATTTGTATATAAAAAATAGGGCCATTTTGACAGTTAAAATTAATAAACTGTGACAATCAGTTGTCAGTGGTCATCTGATCCAATCCAGGAATCAATACGACAGCTGACAGATTATGGTTACTTCAGTTTTATCCACAGACTATCTAAATCAGTTGCTCCACCACATTGAAAGATGAAGAAAATTGTTGATTTTAATTAGTTTTGTACCAAAAAAGAACATGTTTTAATTATTTTAAGATTTTTTTCTGATTCTTGAGTTTTTTCGAATTTTTGAGATGGTGTACAATATCTACCCAAGATTGAAACATCTAATTTTGTGACATATCTTAAGTGATAAATAATTATTTGTAATGTATGCACCTGCATCTCCGATTTGTTTACAAAATATCGTCAGCTAAGTCTTCATTTTATGATTTGAAGGTATAATATTGTTTTATGAAGGATAAATCTTCAAATATCCTAACAAATGATACACATTCATTTGGGTACTAGTGTGTCGCGGTTATCGTTAATATGCTAATGTGTCCCACATAAGTAATTGCACCGGCATTGCCGATGGTGTCGATGTGTAACACACAGATAGTACTAGATAAAGAGAGGGTAACAAGGACAGAACAATAATATAACACGCAAATCCATTTTCAACTTGAATACAAACATACAATAACTATAACGGAGAAATCGAGATATAAATCAAACTGTCTAAAATGTAATTATATCTTTATTTTTGCAACATTGCGATTTCGTTTACAGTATTTAATATTAGTATGAATCCATAAAACATCACAGGATTAACATTACTATGGTTTATGATTGAAAGGTTTGATGTATTTGTCAAGAGATAATACGTCTCATAAAATAATAACTCCTTTAAAAAGAACTAGCTTTTTCCCGCAGCCCGCCCTGTTCGGTCACGTATACCACGGTAATGCGTTAATTCAGGTCTTAAACTATATATGTGCCAATTTTCAGTAAAATCCAACCAGTACTTTTTGCGCGAAAGAGTAACATACATAATATCGTCACAAGTACCTAATGTTGTACCTATTATGTTGTACAGTTATTAATTCTCTTTTATATGGGAAATCTAATCCTAGAAATATTTGTATACCGAATTTGAATTCGAATGGTTATAGCATTGTCAAATAGCTTTAGATAGAACTATGCAATTAGATAGCTTTAATAAAACAATGCTATTGTGGTTACATCTAGTAACTATTTATAATCTGATCAATTGTATGTGATCTTATCTTATATAAAGTTTACATTATGACAGTATAAGGACTGATATACAACTAGCAATTCTATTATAGTTTGTACCACATAAAGAAGCCTCTTTCAATCGCGGTTCAATTACTTAGTAGGAATTCCAATTCTATTTGGGATTTGACAATATATATGGGCGTCGGTGACGACTTACCAAGTAGTCAGGTGGACTGTATGCTCCAATGCTTGTTCAATTTTATATGTATAAAATATAAAAAGAATAATATCAAAAAGAGAGTGACTTTAACATAGAGGTTTTAGTTATAAAATGCATGAATGAAAGATAAAAGTAGTAGAGAAAAGTGGGCGAAACGTAGTATTCTGGGATTAGCGCTGAAAAATATTTATGTAAGAACATCGTGAGTGCCAAGAGCTTGAGATTCTGCACCGTGCAATAAAACGTGTTGAGTTGTAACTAAACCGTTGTTTTAACCTTAAAAATACATATTCTCTAACCGCACTTGAAAGAGGCTTCTATATTCATAAGAATTTAAACGCGATTCGAATAGAATTGTGCTTTTGAGCTTTTAACCCAAGGTCTGGATTGTACGAGACCTGACCTAGACCCATAATCTAGGTTATATACCTACGTACCTATCATGCGCAGAATATTCACGGGTATCAATTTTATCGCAATTTTGATACTTATCTAAGAATATTATTAATTAATATTAACGTTTTAAAGACATACAGTGAAAATATGCATGTTTTGTAAGTGTATAGGTACATAAGTACGTGATATTACGTAGAAACATCGAAAATCTTAACATGTTACATACATGTAACTTAAATGTACATTCAATTAAGTATAATATTAGTTTCTTATGCTATATGTAAACTAACTTCCTTATTAGAATCACCATAAATTATAATATTGCGTAAGACACGACATAAAAGCAAAATAATTAAAATAATCTCACGTTCAGTAAACATAAATACGAGTCCACGCAAACTATTTATAAAATGAGTTACGTCATTAAACGAATAGTAAGTGAGCATAGTACCTAAACATTTTACAAAGCCACTTTAGCAGTAAGAAAGTGGTAATCGATCGGATAAAAATTACAAAACTTTACTTACCCTTTGATTTGCGTCCGGGAGACGGCTCGCATTGTGTAGTTACATTATTTGTTCTTCGCACGCAATTATGGATATTTTTGTGATAGGAATTTCGTAACGAGGAGCCGCGTAGTATTCCATATCGCGTAACAACGGCTCGACGGCGAGTGGAGTGGCATGCGCGCCGCCCACGCTCGATAACCGCCGCCCTCCCTCCGCTACGAGGGACCTTCGCGCCGTAGCGTAGATATCTATAGCGACCTCCGTTTTCCCCGAAACCCTATTAACACGTTCGATGCGGCCCTGGACATATTGGAAATGAGTAAACTTTACCTCTGCGGGGGCTTGTTGTTGTTTTTTTAAAGATTGTTTTTTTTTTAAATTATTATCTGATTTTATTTCAAAATTGCACGGGAATCACATTATATGATCAGTATACACTACAATACATTTTTCTCCATTTGGTACGTTACCGGACAATACGTTCCTGTAAGTACATGCCCGTTATCGCACTGTGGAAACTAATTTGTTTTCATTAGTGCGCCGTATATTTATCGATTTTTATGTTTACGCAAAAAATGTGAAGTTATGAAGAAAGTACAAAAAAAATTAGGAAAGCGATTTTCTTGAAAAAGTTGCGAATATGAGCTGATTTTAGTCCAATTTTCATGATGGCGTTGTCTTTTATATAATTTAAGTAAAATACACGATTAAGCCATGTATTCGGAACAGTAATGGCTTTATTTTTAGTGCGGTACAAGATAATGAGTAACGACATTTATTTTTTATTTTATCTCTTAAGGTAATTTCATTATGATGTTAGATTTAGTTCTAAAGAGAACAAAAATGTTAATAATAATTATATTATCCAAAATTAATAATATAAATAAATGTTTCTTATTGATAAAAGTGTCGTACATGGTGCGTATGAGTCCTGTAATGTGTCATCTGAAAGTCCATCGACAGGGACCGTGTCGATGGACTTGACTTGGAGTTCGATGGACAGGCATTGAACGTGTTAACTTGCGGTCCATTACCGAGCGCTGTGCGATTGATTTATCTTTACAGATATTGACGAACAATGGCCTATGTATTTTGTATTGAAATAAAATTCGTAGAAATATACTTGAGGTTTCTTTATTAAGGGTTTTTGTAAGGTAGATTGCTTCGCTTTATATTAAAAATATTAATTCGACTTATTAAAATCGTTACATATTCAAATTAATATATTAAGTAAATAAGTAACAAAAAATGTAACGTCATGGTCTACTTAATATTTAGTAAGCACGTAAAAACTAAAATAATGAACCAAAATCAAATGTTATCAACTTTTAATGTCGTTAAAACATACATTGCACATACTAGGACCATTACTTACTATTATAATTTAGGAAGGAGATGGGAAAACTTCAAGTACAACACACGCCTGAAGACGTATGGCGGACATGGGTAAACGAATATCAAGATTATAAGGTAAATAATAATGTATATAAAAGGTTATTCATAAACTTTTTTTTAATAAATATTTTAATAAATTCTCAAGTAATTTAAAAAAATACAAAATTATTTATTTCAAAAGTATACAAAATCTTATTAAATTCTTATATCATTGTTCAGAAACTCAGATACCATTTTATTTTCCTGTATCTTCTTTCAGCGATACCGTCCTATTAAAGACCATCTGAAAACAAAGAATAAATTTATCAAAAAATATTTATATTAATATATTTAGTAAAATGATAAATTAAATCTTTAAAAACAATGTTTAATTATGTTACTCACTGGAATATAGTAGATGAGACAGAATAGTTATTTTGATCTTATTTAACAATCTTCTAACAAATTTTCCAGATTTTTAAGTATATTAATTATTAATAACTTTTATTAATAACTTTTTTAAATTTTGTTATTATTTGGTTTGAATGCTTATCAAATTCAAATTTATATACAAATTAAATATATTAAATTATATTTAATTTACTACTGAGTGCTTTTTACTAAATAAAGGTTGCTTTAAAAAAGTACGGTTTTAAAAAAAGTGATTTAAAATTGACGAAAAGTGGCTATGAAATAGCATAAAATTTGATTAGTTGTAGAAGGAATTTACCGGCTTATCTACCATGCATTAATTCTGAAATTTGCTACGAATTATTGTGAACAAAGACACCTTTTATAATTATAATCTTAGAGCTATATAAGTAATGTATATCACATCTATGCATACAAATTAAAAAAAAAAACATATACATACAATAGGTCCAAAAATAGGGTATGTAGACAGTTGTACTGAGTTTAAAAATATATTGTACCTTCTTGGCCGTAGTATCAGGATCGACGGAGAAAAAGCCGATCCTCTCAAATTGAAATTTGTCGTACACTTTGGCTCCTTTAAGAGATAAATCAGCGTAAGCATTAACAATCTTCAAAGTATCCTCCCGACAGTCCGATAGGAAACCATCGGGAACTTCATTCGGATCCTCTGGATTTTTATGTTTGAATCTGTGAATTAAGTAACATTAATTAAGCTTATAGATTTATATTTTGAAGTATTCGGCAACTAAAACATGAACTTCAATTTAATAAATAAATATTTTTGATACTTATGCTGATCTGACCGATTTTTT
This sequence comes from Cecropterus lyciades, assembly GCA_002930495.1. Lineage (NCBI taxonomy): Eukaryota > Metazoa > Arthropoda > Insecta > Lepidoptera > Hesperiidae > Cecropterus > Cecropterus lyciades. The sequence continues at coordinate 110,720 of MOOZ01000737.1, read as the reverse complement.
AAAGACAATATAAAGTTTTACCTACAAACAATAATACAATAAATAATACTTTGATATTGAATGTAAATTCGTAATTAATTTCAATTACAAAGAAGACTTAAAGTTAACTCTCATTTAATTTTGTATTTTTTTCAAAATTTTGTTTAGGTTTACATAACCACCTACAGTTTGTTAATCCTTAACTACCTACCTGCGGTTTCAGAGACCGCAACGATTTTTCAAATTCAATTTTTTCCGTGTGTGTGGCGTGCGCCACAACGCGTTCGTGTACCTTTTATACACACCAATCGGTACCGTGATTGTGCTCGGCGAGTGTGTACATGCCCGCGTTTGGCCAATAGGTGGTTGGGTGATTTTTCGTATTTATTTACTGATACTATTTTGGCGTCAAAATCAACAAAAATGACGAATATATCGAAAGATGGATTCAGCATGAAGAAGATATTTCTAGCTGAGAGCTTACCAAACCGCAAATGAAACGTCGCGAAAAAAATATTGCGTTTCAACGGACATCAAGAACTCTATTCATCGTATTTTGCAGATTAAGGAAGATTTACTCAGCACTTCTGATGCCGAAAAACTTGAAAAATTCGTAAAACATGTGTGATCCAAATAAGAAACGCAAAACATACCTACTTATGTTTCTTGTGTAAACCACTAGTTCGTCTGAGTGCTCGAAAAGAAAATGTATTGGTACTGGCGCGATAAAATGTGAAAGTTTAGGCGTAGTAATTTTGTTCAGGTTTTTATTTTTTGTTTATTATTGATTTTATTTTTAATTTATTGAAATTATAAGAAATAATAAAAAGAAGAGAAAATTTTAAGTTGCTCATGCAAAATATATCCTTTTCTTTGTATAGTTATTTTTGTTGTTATTTCATAAATATTTTTCCGTTTTCACAAGACTTTTATATTACTGTTGCCAATTTGTAGTGCTAAAATAAAACATTTAAGTATAAACATGCATTTTATCCGACCAAACTATAACTTGTTATCGTAGATTCCAAAATAAACGCAATAATCTCTTAGCGGTCACTGCGACCGCACGTAGGTGGTTGAAGGACAAAAATAGGTGCTTGGTGGTAAGGGTTAATGAAATAAAGTTAATGCGATCTTCCCATACACTATAAGAGATGGTGCACATATAACCTAAATCCTGCCAGTTTTTCTCTAATATAGAAGTAATAAACATGCAGTCCACCTGGTGGTAAGTGGTCATTACCTCAGATCGACTTCTATAACAAACTCCATGCAAAACAGTGGTCCTACCTGATGCGTTCACACTCCCGTGGAATAAATAGTTCAAAGTACACATATCATACCAGACAACCCAATCACCCCCATTACCTACGGGTCATTCATAAATTACGTCACACGATAAGTTATAAGTGACAGAAACATGGTGTGACAAGGAGGTGGGGAGGGGTCCTAAATTTCGTGATGTCACATTTTAAATATTTAATTTTGTAAGTATTAAAATCTCATTTATAATTTGAGAACTACTATTTTAATTTCATGATTTTTATACGTAAGTGTGACATCACACTAGGAAGGGGGTCTCACAAATGTGACAAGTTGTGACAAGGACGGGTGGAGGGATCCAAAAGTGAGGAAATTTCTGTGACGTAATTTATGGATTGCTCCCTATCACCCCACGTATAATTGTATATAAAAATAAATATAACCTTCTTTATACTCACAGTGGCTCGTACAACCGTACTTCAATCGTAATAGGTTCAGATACCCAGTGTATAAAGGCTTTCGGTTTCTCCGCGCTTTCACTGGATTCAGCGGTACACTCAATCTCTATAACCTTTCCCTCGCTATCTTTTATAACCTTGGATACCTGGATAAGAAATAAATTGCAAATATTTTTACCTTCGCAGATACGCAAGTGTGTTCTTTTTGTTTCTGTTATTTTGCACGTAATGTAAGTCGAGAAAATCGAGAAAACAAAAGTATAATAGTAAAATATTAAAAATGATCCTATATTGAAAGTCTGAGTTTAGAAATACCATGTTTTACATACACTTGGTTACAAACTTTTTATTTCTCCCTGATGGGTATGAGTTAGCCCCCACATCTCACAACTAGATTAGTAGAGGTAAAAAGCTTTGAAAAAGAATTTTAGATCAGCTTGTAAGTAGGGGATTGGTGTAGATAGGTCAACAGGGGATCTACGAAGGGAAAGCGATTATGAAATTCAGTAACTAGAAATTCCTTCAACTCCCAACTGCCACCGATGTCGCTTAATTTTGTTAATTTACGTTAATGCTAAATCTACGTTCTACACAAGCTGTCAAGCTTACGCGCTCATCAGGATTTGGATAGAACACAATTTTTTTTAACGATTGTGTAGTTGCTGTTAGCCCTACTGGCCTTTACACCTTCACCGGGTTTTTATGGCGAGCCTAAAGCTCAAGCCGGGACAAGAAGACTGGGCTGGAAGGGGAGGATGGCTTTGGTTCCCGTTGCCGGGTTCCTTGACCTTCCGCCTTCGCTAGAGGGAGGGACGGTTGCGGACCCAGCAATTGCCGGAGTCCTGGCCTTCCGCCTCTGGTTTAAATAGGGATTGCGGCTGACCTAAGGACACCTCCTGTGAGGTACGGACCTCGGCTTAGGTCAGTTACGCTGATGTGGGGCACTGGTGATGCACGACCGATCACGCGGGGATACCGTGTACACAAATATATTGAAAAATATTTTAACTTCTGACGTCTGAGCTAGAACAATTACCTTTATAACATATCCGGCATGCCTTAAGCCCACGGACTGAGTTGGGGTCAGACGTCGGTAAGCCTTCTCTGGTTGTTCCATGAAATCCGTGCTCTCAATGTACAGCACTTTGTTCAAGATCACTTTATGAGACCCCTTCTCTGGTTCGTTTGGAAAATCAGGAACTGTTACTTCTATGGACTTGTCACTTGGGAAATTCGTTATTGTTAATTTCAGTGGCTCAAGGATAACCATGGTTCTGCAATGAATATTGGATTATTAGAGAATTTAATACATATACGGTAATTCGATGAAACCAAGCAAATTTTGTATTTTGACAATTATTCTTCTTACTTAATAGTATTATTCAAGACTAAGTATGTTTATTCTTCTTTCATATAGTTGAATTATGAGAGTAAAATGGTATAGATACACACATAATAATGCATCAAAAAATTAAAGGGCATTAATTTGTGATAATGGGTCACTGGTCTGCCCTTATAGCACTTTTTCAGTTTTGTAGCACTTTTAGTTTGGATGTTTCTGGATAGAACCGACGTCTATAGTTAATTTCTATACGCTTGCAAGTGTGTTTGGTGCGTATAGCGTGAGAGTTTTTTTTATATTATAAGTAAACATTGTATTAAAATATATATGTATATTCGCAGATAGACAGTCAAAAAATTTGAAAACGCGAACGAAGCCGCGGGTAAAAGCTAGTATGTGTATAAATGAAAGCTGTAAAATATACCATTACAAAAAAAAACCTGTCGAAATGAGAACCTCCCTACCCCGTACCCCGTACCTTGGGTAACAATACGTTACCTGGGTGCAGTGACGTTGAGATGGTCTCGCGCGGCGGCGTCGAGCGCGGCGGGGTGCAGCGCGGCGGCGGCGCCCGTCACGCCGAGCGCGCCGCAGAACGCGTTCACCGCCGCCGCCGGCACGCCGCGGCGACGCAGCGCCGACAGCGTGTACAGCCGCGGGTCGTCCCAATCTATACGAACACACCAAATTCATTTCTAACGCCGGCTTCACGCACGAAAAACACGACTCGTCATCACGTCCCGCCTGAGGCGAGCGTGCGAGTGAGAGCGCGGAACATACGATAGAGAGACACGAGCGGCCTGAGCGTTCGGCTTGTGATGCATAAACACAACGAGTGCAAATAAATGTTAATTTATTTAAAACATGTTACTCATTTTTTGACGTGGTAACGTCTTAGATATCGA
>MOOZ01000737.1:70440-89863 GCA_002930495.1 Cecropterus lyciades | reverse complement strand
TCCTCAACGCTGTGTGAAGTACTCCGGAATCTTTAACGGCACACAACCGGACTCCTCCGAGCCCCTTTAGAGCTCTTTCCCGATGAGCATTTACGCTCACCGTGCCGCGTAAATACCTGAAGTATTTACGATGGCATGCGACCACACATGCCGCCGGCCTTCCCGGGGTCGCTTGGCTGGACGGCTCGAGCTCCCACCCTTACCGCCCGCAACCCTGGAAGCCCCTTTTTAGACGCCTCCTACGACAGGCAGGGGGTACCCTAGCCCTGTTCTAGTCCTGGAACTACAGGGACAACCTGCGCTTAGACCTAGGCGCAAAATATTAACTTAATTTTGTCCTCTATGTTGTTTTTTTGGTGGTGTAGAGATCACCTTTCTATCTTACTAATTGCTTTATGGAACGACTAGTCGAATAATGAGGCATACTATTAATCATAGTAATACATGTACCTAACCAACCTCTGATAGGGGCACTGATTCTATTTGGGGTTTGGTAAATCTGTTGAAATGTCGGAGCTGAGATCACTGGCATTAGGGGCAAGTAGGAATTATTTCGTGCTTTTAAAAGCTGGTTAATAAATGCTTACATAATAAGTAAGTATTAGTATTATTATCTACGAATAATCTACAAACTATCCTTAATGTATTCGTCCCTCTATACGGGTCTGCCGGTGCTCTTTTTGAGATCAGCGCCCCGCTACCACCTATTAATTTCGCTGGCCTTTTATCATCATAAGGACTCCACGTCTATCTGTGAGTTCTTCAATATTAAAAAATAAAATGGTTGTAATAAATCTGAATGAAATAATATATTATTTTTTATTGTTTTATTTTCGAAAAACCGTAAGCTATAATCTAAAAATAATCATAAATAATATTAAAATGCTTAGATTGGTCTCATATGAGGTCGGGCCTGGTCACATCCATATCAAATGATAACATATTGCAATATGAGTAAATAATACTTACACAGGTAGGTACACCTCATTTTTGTTTCTACGAAGTTAATAAATAACTTATTATATAATAAACTATATATATAAGCTTTTAATGAAAACTGCCTTTGCAAAAGTCACCAACAGCGTGGCGAAAGTTTATGTAATTAGTTTATGAAGCTAACTCCGAGATAAATAGGTAGATCCAGCTACGTTGACAAGTTATTATATTCTTATATAATGATATAAAAGATTACATAGAAAAAGTAGTAAGTACATATCTAAAAAGCCAAAATATTAAATGTAATTTTATTTATAGTTAAGAACAGCCTACTAGATTGAAAACAAATCTCTCTAATGTTCTGTGTATCATGTAAATTTAGGGAATTGTTACATATACAAATTATTTTTGGTGATATATGAATCAATGATGTTATGCCGTCACTTAATAACGAACATAAAATAAAGCTCTTGAGTAGAGGCGCGCCGCAGTAGCTTCCGACATCCCGCCGCGGTAGGCACGCGCGGCGACGGAGCGCCTTATTAATTTCGTCTCTTCAATAATAAATAAACATACAATAATATATAACACGGACGAAGTAACCTGCGATCAATGTAACTAAGACTAGTGTCAGTTAAAATGAAAGAAACTCTAAATCACTTTTGGACATAAAAATAAATGCTGAGCCGTAGAGTCCGAAAGGATTAAGTGAGTAAACATTGCATTTCATTTTACATGCATCAATATTGACATTTTCGTTAACTATCAGAGAACGCACACGTCACTATCATAACAAATATATAAAGTAAAACGTTTGCTTTAGTTTTGATTTCAAGTACATACTTTAAAAAGTCTTTTAACGTTCAAAAACATAATCATGATTATAATGTTATCATTTCTAGAATGCAATGTCCTCCATTTCAATATTAGTCAATTTGTATTAATACTGTACGTTAGAGTAGGTATATTTGTACGATTAATGTAACTTTAATGATCGTAAGTGAGAAGTTTAGACGCCCACAGAAATCTGATATAAGTAATCATTCATCAGTGGCGGACCACGTAAACTATGTTTGACACGATATGGAAACTTATGTATTGAGTAGTGACCACTAATTATTTCACATTAATAACTTAGAGCTAATAGAGACGAATGTGTCCATGCTTTAGGAGGGTGATAGTAGAACACTTTATGGTTCGATTTTGACTACACAACCTCCACACCTACTTTTCTGCCTAATGACAGCAGAGTGGCGCGCTGCTGGGTTCTCATTTAAAAAGTGAGGTGAGGGAAACATACTTATCGTTTTCACTTAGTCTTCAGGATTATCATCCTATGGTCGACCACAAGTAGAACTGTTATTTTATGTTGGATTGGTCATAAATTTCATGACCGGCGGGACCACTTGCCATCAGATGGACTGCTTACTTGTTAGCTACTTCTACAATATAATATGTAAAAAGTTCAATTGATATTGATAATTTAATAAAACCGTTAAGAGGTTAGTACTTCGTAATATAATATGTGATTACTTCTTCTTCTTACTTGAACCAGGAACAGCCAAGACATCTTAAGGGTAACACTTACTTCTTAACATGTCATTGTTCTTTATACATCTAACCAGCTAACCGCCCATTGGCTACTATCGCTTGACCAGCTGGGGATTTTAGCGACTGCTAAAACTGCTGTCAAACTGTTTGCAACTGCTCGGTGACTATTCTTTACTTTACACCTCTATTAACAGATTGTTTACGTCTATATAGGTAGATTTGATTTTATTTTCAGTTGACAGATTTTTCGAATAAAATGAAAAATGTTCTGCTCGTTGGTCGTTCATAAACAAATTAGCAGCCCAAGCAGCAGTGACATAAACAACTAATTAGTAGCTTAAGCGACATAATGGCAGCTTGACCGTTACAATCGCTTGGACGATAGGTGACAATGGACATACCGTAAATATCTAATCTACTTACCTATACTTCGTATTATATGTTTTATAAAGAAACAGCGATCTCCTATTTTGTCTCCTATATAGGAAATTAAGACCCACACATACGTACACGCGCACATTCATAAACACACTCACACACAGACTCACATATACTCACACACCACAAGCAGTTTATAATTTAATATAGGTAATTTCCTTAATGTATATTACATAAGGGAAATTTACGTTACCTAAATATAATCTATACATATAAATAAAATTGAAGTGTCTGTTGGTAATATCAAAATAACAGGTGTTTATCAAATGCATATGGAAGTATATACGATACTGACAACAAAACATCAATTACTAAAATTTTTGTCTGTCTGTCTGTTTGTCTGAGTAATCTCTGAAACCCCAGCGGTTTTGACGATTTTAACGGGACTTTCGCTGTTGGATAGCTAATGTTATAAGGCGTAACTAGGCTACTTCTATTTTAGAAAATTAATTAGGGTTCCGCATAAAAAAATTAAAAGTAGTAAAAGCCAGTTGCTATCAGTCCCCTCTGAAACATTGCTATAAAGTTAAAATTGTATAAGGTCTAAAAATTTGACTATATGTAAGTATGTTAAATTACATTTCCTAAACGCGGGTATAACCGCGGGGCGCAGCTTGTCGTAATAATATAATATATCATATTAATATCTGAACTTTCTTGATTATTATATCATACCGTGTCTTGTCTCAGTGGACTAGCGGGGTACCTGTAACACAGGTCTAGAACGTAGTACAGGGCCCTTACGACTTGTATGAGTGAATGTGTTTTATTAACTTTTTTTTTACTTTGGCCTACATTATAATGGGCATTTTAAAATAACGTTATTATCCGCTGACGCACGCGTTACCTTTGATGTCCTAATTGAACTTAATTGACTAGACTCGGGTGCTAAATTTAATCCTGGTTAACTTGTTATATCGAATTATATGTTTAATATGCGACTTTTTACTTTAAATACATTATTAATAACAATAAATTATATATTGTATAATGTAATTGTATGTATAATATATTTTAGTTTAGGTAATCATGTATTTCAAATTTAGATATTAATTACTTCAATAATGTGTATGGAAAAAAATTAATAAATATTGATTTAATACTTTTCACAAAATGAAATACCAATCTATTGGTAGACTTCGGTAGGTACTGGTAAACTTCGGTCGGTTAAATTTTTAAAAGGATTTAAGGTTTATCTTACTTTAAAATATAAGAAAAACTGTGAAACCGAGTTAATAAAATAATAAAGAGCAATGAAAAGCCCAAAAATAATTATGTGGTAATCAAAATGTCTTTTTCCAAATTAATTGCAGACGAATTTTTGGCGTGACTAAATAAGTTGTACTCGTAAATCCTCGAAAATCCGTATTCCGTAAATCGAAAATAAAAATAAATAGGTCAGTTAAACGCCAAATCATTGCAACAAATTCCATAATGATCAGACTTATTAAAAGCGACTGAATAGTGAATAACATTCGACCGACTTTAAATTAAAAAATAATATTTTTAGGAAAAAATGTCTATTAGTCGAATGTATTGCAATGTTTGGCTTGCAAAAACGTGATCATTAAGAAATATGATATATTTAATTTATTCGTTAACATACATACTGTATATAAGTACCTACTTTGCAAATTGATAGCTCGCCATACGCTGCATGCCATAGGCAAGAATAAATATTGTAAGTTATGATAGTGTACATGACCGTGTACTCGTTTAAATAAGATTAGTATACTGACTTTCCACCAGATGGTACACATAATCAGATTGTTTACAATTCGTTTGTAGTGTCTGCCAGACGTGCGATTTTAAAAGATTGTGCAAATATTACTTAAGATCAAAAACATAGGATTTACTTCTGTTAAAAAATAAAATTGGAAAGGCCGTTATAAATTACAACTAGGTATAACATCCTTTACAAAACGTACCTATACGCAATTATGACGGATTAAACAATTCAAATTCTAAACGATCCAAAAACCATAAATACATCTACATTTATAATCATCTTCATAAATCTATACGTTCCATTCTCTATCTTTTTTTATATAGAAGAAAAAAACTATCTTGTAATTGACCTGGTAAAGGTGGCTTCTGCTGCCCTTGGATATCTGTTATCAACCCCAGAAAAGATTAGTCTTAAGAAGTTGCTCACAGGTGCGTTGCTACCCTGAGGACTATATTGGAACGTGTCGGAAAAAAATGTTTCCTTTACCACGCCATTCCCAGAACACAGCAGCGTTCAGCTCCCAAAAGGTTTCCTACGTTTATACTTCGGAGAACCGCAAGGTTAGTTTTTAATTGCGTTTCACTATAATTTGTTTTTTACCAAGGCGACGGGCAAGTAGTTATAATTTATTATATCTCTAAATTGCGAACTACCTTGTATATTTTTTTAAGAATCAGTAGTTATCCACAACACTTAGGAAGCAAATAAGTTAAGTGCTTATCCTATAATTTCGACTGAAGAATAACTATCTCATTAACATATAAGTATATAAGATTTTTTTCTGTACACATACATAAATACACATATACTTGTATGCAAGCTGAACGAATACTTGTCTGTAATTTTATTGTCCCAAGTCTAAATTCACTTTTCTCGTCAAGTTATAAATATTGAAAATCAATATTTATATGTGGAACTTCCACAATCAATATTTCAGATAATAACAACAAATTGATGCTGCCTTGAAAAAACAATTATGACGACATTTTTAACAATGAACCACCCTACTGCCACGTCTCCAAAATCGACTCTAGCCAAGCTCGTTCTGTACCCCAAGGCCAAGCCTTTTAAGGTCATGGTACTGGGACAATCTGGAGTTGGAAAGTCCGGTATGATTTTTGAATTTTTCATTTCTAACTAAGTTATAATATACTAATTCTAACTAAGTTATAATATACCTATAGCAAATTTTTAAAAATATTAACACTTCTTTTATTAAAATAAATAGCCGTCACGGACCGCTTGGTAGATGTGAAACATCGTGTTAGTACAAGTAATATGCATAAAAGACAAGATTATGCGACAGGAATTAAATAATGAAATAGCGTAATGAAAATAACGCCATCTACGAACTATACCGTCCACTAGCAAAGCACTAAGTCGAACTAACACCGCAGCTTGCTTAGTTTTGTTGGATACTTAATACTTCTGATAATGTATAGCAGATGGCGCTATAATACATTCGGTGTGGCGATCGCCACGCGAACAATCAGGTTTACGTGCGCTTATAGATGTTTCACATAAAAATTATTATTTTTTAAATATGTAAGTCATATAGGGGTTATAAAATTGAACTGATTAGTGCTCAATTTATTAGTACTTTTTGACACATTAAACAATAAAAATAGATGTTAATTCGTATTATTCCAAGCTCCATCACCAACATTATTTATAATTAAAATATTTTCTCATACATCGCTATACACTTAATCGGAAAATAATAAGCATAATTAAATAATTCTATTGAAAGTTTTTGAAATATTTATCTTATAAACAAGATAATAATGATTCCTATAACTCCTATAAGTATGTGCATACATTTTCTATATCAGGAATCAAATCAATTTTTATAGTAATTGGATTCAGACATACATACATCGTTATGATTCAATACTTGTTCGTGCTGAAATTTATATCCACTTTTAAATATAATCATACACTTCCATATTTGCAGCACTTGTTGTGAGGTTCATTACGCGACGGTTTATCGGGGAATATGATCCTAATCTGGAAAAAGTTTACGGATTTCAGACTGTGATAGACAACGAGACCGTGTATTTTGAAATATTGGACTCCGCGGGAGATCCGCATGTAAGTATTTAATTTGATTTAGTTATTTATTGCATAATCATCTATACAGAAATTTATTAAAAAATTAACAAAACATGAAAACATAGACATTTAATTTTCTTTTTTTTTATTTATAAGTGCTTTAATTACAGACTTCATCTAGCGATAAGATAGGCGAGCTTTTTTTAAAGATAAGATATTTTAAAGGTAGTCAGCGTCGCTTATGGGCATTAATAACACAAAAGAAAACGCCTGTCGCCATCGCTGGCTAAAATTAAAGAACTTTTTCACTTCTTTAGATCTCTAGAGAAAGTTCATTCCACAAATCTTGCAGGATTATGGAAAAAGCATTTTGTTTATACACTGCATTTATATATTTATCTTTTTTGTTTGTATAGGAAAGTGAATATGCGAACTTGGAGTCTAATATCCGATGGGCGGAAGCGTTTGTGCTAATGTATTCAGTCACTGACAAGTGCTCCTTTGACGAATGTCACCGCCTGAAATTTCTTATCAACTACAACAAGAAACGACGCAGATTATCAACCTCCTCAAAGGTATTATATATTGACTATTCATTTATAGGCAAGCATGATTTATACATGCTTTCTATTTATATAAAATGTTATGATATTTCAAAGGCATTTGAAACAAGATAAAGAACTCTGTTGAGACTAATATGCTAGAAAATCCAGCTGATTGAGTATGTATGTTTAGGTTTTTATGTCCAATTTCTACATAAGGTACTTATTTATAATTTATATGTACCACCTGGTACCCTGAAGCATTTCGCTGGCCATTCCCATGCATACACAGCCTGCCCTTTGTGTATGCTCAATGGTAGCGTGGATTCGTAAAATACGTCGTATAGAAATGATTTGTAGTATGTTCATTATAAACGGAAAGCAGTTCATTATAGGAACTAATAATACGACTGTAATGAGGTTTCATTTTGAGCTAGCCCGATTATATTATCGCAATATAAAATTTTATATAATCAAACTGCATGTAACGTGTTGGCTTATGGCAGTAAATCTCATTCTGATAGGAGACCCGTGCCTAGTGAGACAGTAATAGGTTGATGATAACAAATGAGTCTTTGATACAATGTACACTATATTCGCAGGACATTGTCCTCGAAACCCCGGTCGTGTTGGTGGGCAACAAAATAGATCAAGTTGGTGACCGAATGGTAACCACTGAGGAGGGGCAACATCGCAGTAAAGAGATCGGTTGCATCTGTTTTCACGAAATATCTGTGAGGGAAAGCATTGATCAGGTAAGCTAAAAACTAAGATAACTGTTTTAAATAACTATAACTTTATTTACCTTCAAAATACACTTTTAAATATATAATTCATAACAGAATAGACAAATTAAATACTATTTGGTTGATTTAAACTTCTAAACGTCTTTTCCATTTAATAGCAGCGTGAACGTAATTATGTCGTCTGAAATAAGTGATAGTGGACATTAAGAGGATAAAATATATAAAGAAAAACCATAAAACTGTTTCATTATTCGTTTGTATTAATAATTTGAAGGTTAGAAATAAAAATAGTTTACGCGTTTGACCTCGCCGTCGAGTGGCACACGCGCTATGATTAACGAAAGAAAACTTTCACACCGAAAATGATAGAAATGTAGAATGGATTCCAACTAGTCCAAATATAAATTATACTGAACAAACTTGACGAACTTATGTGAATTTCTACCGTAGATATATTGAGCCAGCAGGTTTTTTTAATCAGATTAAAGTAGAAAACGAGCATCCAATCCACCTGATGGCAAATGGTTACTGCCTCCCATAGACATCTGTAATCAACTTCAAATAGAACAGGGGTTCTATCTAAGATCGATAAGTAAGTCGATCACAAATGCGTTCCTACTCCCGAGGACTGACATGATTGCCTCATATATACGTGAGCCAACAACCACATCCTTCAAACGAAACGCAAAAACTGCTTCACGCTAGAAATATCGGAAGGTGGTAGAACTCTTTATGGTTCGACTCCGGAAGCACGACCGCCACACCTATTTCTGCCTTATAACAGCAGTGTTATGCACTGCTGTGTTCTAGTCTGAAGGGTGTGGTAAGTGAGACATAGTTTTCAGAGGCATTCCATCTTAGTCCTCAGGGATAGCAACGCATCTGTGGCTAACCTTAGGTGAGACTTTGATCTTACCTAGGGTTGATTACAGATGTCCATGGGCGGCAGTAGCCACTTACCATCAGGTGGGCTGCATGCTCGTCTGCTAGGTCCTTACTATAAAAGAAAAAAAATAGGTGTGGCGGTGGTACCCGGTCTAACTACACTGGTTCTACCACCGGATAAAGAATATTGTAAACGTATGCATTATCTTGTTTATTAGGATTGGTTAAATTAAAAAAAAATGGTTTTATTATTAAGTTAATTTAAGACGTATTTTTGACGACCCACGTGGTGGAGCGTTTACCATACCAGTTTGACACGCAGTAGATCCCAAGTTCGATCCCCGGCCAGACAGATATCTGAATGATGAGTTTAGATTTCTGTTCTGGGTCTGGGTGTTTGTGTATTCATCTTTGTGTGTCCATGGCACCTACGACACAGGAGAAAATCCTAGTGTGGGGCTATGAGTGTAAAAGCGTTTTATTTTTTACAAGCCAGTAGAGACAGTAAAGACACGAGTTTATTTGTAATTAAAAATGTAAATTAATTTATTTATTATGGTTATTATTATAATATAGAATTGGATTTCCCTTACATTCCTACGTTTAAATCAGTACCCAAACGTGCTCAAGACTGTTGTTATTAGGCAGAAATAGAAGTTGCGGTGGAGACGATCTTTGTTTTACCTAGAGGTAACTTTTAACTCATAGATATTAATAACTTTGTTCGTTACTTTTAACACATATGTAAATACTAAAAAAAACAGTTTTATTATCTAATAATTGTCATTTTATTGCTTAAAAATTGTTAAAGTGTAATCTACTGGATGGGATGGTCGCTTAATTTGATCAAAATTGTCTTACCCCTGTAAGCTAAGTTGCATCGTTTCAGTGAATTTGTCTCACCATGCTAGCCATACCAAACTGCGCAAACTGCTATTATATATAAATGTATGTACAAATGCGGTAATAGCGCCTCTACACTTACACTATTAAGACTTCCATCTTTAGCTTGTTACTTCTGTAAGGTAATCCTTTCTATATTCTAAAAATAGCAAAAGAGCAGACTCTCCATCTCATAATAAATCTTTAAAGGTGGAAGAAGGAGTATGATTCGACTGGATGGTACCTGACCACCGCCACTCCACCCGCTATTTCTAGCGTGAAGCAGTTCCTACATTTCTATGGATTGTTGCTGGCTCACCTTCATTTGAGGCGACCATCGTAATTCTGGGGAGCAGCAACGTTTCTATGATTAAGTTCGGACAGAACCTTGTTCTGACTGTATGCTTGTTTTAATCTTATAAAAAGAGTGGCCCCTATGTGACCAACTCTATGATGGATTGGAGTATAACCAAAGGATTTAGTCTGAATGCCTTCTACATGTGTCTCTCCTTTATAACACCTTTTGATCCATACCACACTTGCAGTGCTTAACATTGTCATTATAGTGCAGAAAATGGTATTGCAACTATAACTCCAGAGTCGAGCCCTATAAGAAATCATAAATAAGCAATAACTTCAACTTTTCATCAGGTATGGGGTGTATTCAGAGACGCGCGTCGATTTTGGCGCGTGGGCAGCAAGTGGGGACGAGGGCGCGACGCTGATCTGCACCCCGCGCAGCTGTGCCGGCCGCTAGCGCGCGCCTCCTCTGACGCTACCACGGATTGCACTGATGCTATTAGCTTATGTAAGACCGACAAGTATATCTATACATAGACAATCTCATGCATTATCAATTTCACCATAGCTTATATTGTTAAGAAACCTATGCGAATTGAACTGGGCCGCATGGTATATCAACATATATCGATTTTACGAAGGCGAATCAACATTCGCCTTCGTAAAATCGAAAATACTAATGTGGGATTTTTAATTCGAACCTATCTCAAAAAATGTAATTTTAGTTTATTAAAAACCAGGTAACAATTCATTTCTAGCAAAGGAACTTCGGAAAACAGGTACGAGAAATGAAGTGAGGTAAAGGGCCCAAATTCATACCACATTGTACACTCCGTACAAATCTCTCTATCTTGAGAGGAAAACAAATTTTCAGCCGTTTTCATGATTGTAACGTACTGGAATAAACGGGTTTACTTGCCTACGCTTTATGTTTAACGTGGAACGTTAATGGTTTAATAAAATTCACACAATTTATTATCAATTCACTGCTTCCATTCTATAATAATAGCCTCAATTACTTTTTTCACCCTATGCTAAGAAGCTCGGAATAAATAGGCTTCCGAATTTGCGGACAAAATTAACGACATTAAAAAAAACTTTTCTATGCTATTGGGAGGGGGGATCAGGATCCCTACACTTAACCCCCTCCCAATACTCTCATGATAACGTAGAAAACTAATCCATTTACGTTTCCATGGTTCCATTTCATTTAACACAGTAAAAGTCTCCCCAATATCGAGTCGCATAAATATAATATACTTACATCCGGTAGTTATTGCTTTTAACGTGAAATTCATATCATTACAGTCTTACTAAATTATATAAAACACGACGGATAGAGTGAAGATGGATAAATTTTTTATTCAGCTAACATGAGCTATTCTCGACCTCTACACAAAAACTTGAGATACGGTCGAAATTGCTCTAGCGAATGTTCGAGTAAATACGACCCGCGGAAGACTCGAAAAGCAATACTTTAGTACTTATAGAGTTATAGGTTATACTTACTTACTTTCATATAAGATCGTGTCTCTACATCAAGTCACATTTTGTCTCTATTTAATTCTACATTCCATTTATTTGCGTACAGATATAAAAGCTTACATACGATTTTTCCGTTATATTGTGACTTAAAGTCTAGTGACTTAAGCTGGTTCAAATAAATATTTACGTTCTTTTTGCGTCTGCTATCGAGTGAGCGAGACATATTTTTCTTTTAACCTCAACTGAGATTATTGGTTTCATATACAAGCAAAAGCCTAAAAAGACTTGAAGTATTATTTTTAACATATGTGCTTAACTAAATTCTCAAAACTGTTACCTTGTAATTTATATAGTTAAGAGAAAATTTGCACACTGCAATGAATATCATCCTTTATAACTCATAACAATCAAATCACATAACGATCAAAATCTTTAAATTCTATTTAATTGAACTGCTATGTACCTAGCATAGAAGATGATAATTTAGCAAGATAACCTTAAAATCCATATGTGTATAATTGAACTTTGTCAACAAATTTCCCCAATATCAAGCATTTATTTGTAAATGGCAACCATCTTCATACAGTTATATGGAATCTGAGGTCTTAAATTGCCGAACCTGTTGAAACTGATAGTTTTGTAGTTCAAAGGCTCCCAAAGATACCTCAAGTGTTTCAATGGTCTATAAAGTCATCATATGCCTGTTTATTATACTATAAAGATCCCTTATCGCGGTAATTACGCCCCCCATGATACTTATGTGTAAAATACATTCACAATGCCTTTCCAAATTAATGTGGGGTGAGATCACGTTCGTTATTACGACTATAGGTAGGTAATGGTTGATAGAGGAAATTAATGGACACGCATTCATTTAGTGTCAGTAATATTGATTAGACATCTAATACGTACTAAGTGGTTTAATAAAAAGAAAGTTTAAAAACTAAAACCCGACTACTAAAACACGCTCTATAAAGCACGAAACAAGAAAATAGTCTCCGCTGAAATTATAATGTACAAACAATTACATACTGTCATACTGATAGAGAGATATATATATTATTTTATAATTATAATGAATCTGCTACAGTAGGTGGCATATGACCACGGCTTTCCTTTATATAATACGTGTAAGTAAGTAGTTTATTTATTAGTTTGTACATTATAATTTCCTATTTACTTGTTTCGTACTTTTTTCGGGTTTTAGTTTTTTATCTTTCTTCTTATTCAACTTACTTTGTTTTGTGAATTCATGTTAGGTATAGGTACTTATTGTGCTATATACTAGTTAAAGTTTTATTTTTTCTTATCTATACTAATATTATAAAGTTGAAAAGTTTGTTTGTTTGTTTGAACGCGCTAATCTCAGGAACTACTGGTCCGATTTGAAAAATTCTTTCAGTGTTAGATAGCCCATTTATCGAGAAAGGCTATAGGCTATATATCATCACGCTAAGACCAGCAGGAGCGGAGCGCCAATGAAGAATGTTTCAAAATCGGGGTTTTTTTCTAATGAGTGCTTCCGCTGCATGCGCTGCCTAAACGGTTAAAGTTTCGTAAAAAATATGTATGACAGAATTGATCCCCTTTAAAAGTTCTAAAAAAAGTCAGTGAGTTTACCTGAAAACATAGTCATATGACTATGTTTTCAGGTAAACTCACTGTACCCTTTTATATGCTAACCAAATTTGTTACAAAATAATGCATTATTTGCGAAGATGTTTTTAAATATAATATTTATTCTTATCTAAATAAATACATAAATTAGTTTTCTTTGTTGTTTGTTCTTTCTTTGTGTACTAATACGCGGGTGAAACCGTGGGGCGCAGCTAGTTGTATTATATTTAAGTAGATAGTAAAACTTAAATCAATTACACAACATAAGCCCGAAGGCATGACAGATATTATTATGTGGGAGTTTTAGCCAGTAAGTGTTACTGTTACCGCCTTCACCACGTGGAGGTACTCCCAGCCTATGTTGTTATTGTTACAACTCACGTTTGGTTTTTTACATTTGATGCGTGATTTTATAAATTCTTGCAATTATTAGGTGATTTCAAGCAAAGCCGTGAGCAATAGCTAATAATGTTTATATATTTGAAATGTGCTAAGAAAGCTCTTTCATTTGATATTCCACACAACATTTTTTTAAATTCTTTACTTAAAGTCCCCTAGAGAGCGCTGTAGTCAATTTAACGTATAGCAATCTATAACCAGCGGACAATGAAGAGGCTTCTAACGACACCTTATATGTCTAATTATGATAACTAGTTTAAAAGTTATCAGGGAACAGGTGATTCATACCCACATACATACATACATAAGGTGAAAATCATAACCCTCCTTTTGCTTAGCCGTAGTCGGGTAAAAAATGCCAGCCACCTCACCTCAGATATGTGAGGTAATCTCTGAAATAACACTTAAATGGTATTATTAACAATATATTTCGTCGATAGATATTTCGATATTTATTTGGGAGTTGTCTGCTTCGAATGAAACAAAAATATATTTTACACAATATTAAAAATATTTTTACATACATTTTTTATATGATGGTAGGAAACGATAGGAGTATGAAAAAAATGTGAATTGAATCGTCGTGCTTTTGTTCCAGGTCGCCGTTGGACTGAGCTGGAAGAAGAAGACACAGATGTGGTCCAGAGCGATACCCGCACCACCTTAGGGCAGTCAGAGAGCGCGCATGAATTCAGAGCCCGCGCCAGCACCGACTCGCGACTGTCTCCCCGCCCGGCGAGGCCTCGGTACCCCCTAACCACCAGACCTCCGGCCCCACCGACGAGACGTATGAGCGTGGCTATGAAAGGAAACAATGCTAGCACTTACTGAAAAAATATAGATATAATCCATGATTCTTTTTTGAAAATGGTATTTACCCATTTGACACAATGAACACGATTCCTGTGCCCTTAGTAGTTTATTACACTTTATATTGATTCATTGCAATGTGAAACAATGCACGTTTACGTTTCCGTTTTCGGTAATTCCTTGCGTACTTTGCATGAAGGGGCGGAAACGTAAACAATGACAATTATTTGAGGAAACGTTTTCTGAGGAAACTAAGGACACTGGCAAGGTAGAGGTTACCACAACGAATTTTGTGTCTCTACGTGTTTATGACACTCACAACGCAGGGTATACTAGTGCGGTGTATGTATGTAGTTAAATAATACATACGTTATTATTGAGAGGATATTGACACTGAAGTTGTGTGGTATTTGGAATGGTTTAAAGTAAACAATATTCCATGCATTTATTGATTTATTTGTTTGTATTGTAGTGAAAATGGACCGTGCTTTGCGTGTTTAATATCACTATGCATAACTTAATTCAGAACTGCTAAAACATATCGTTTGCGCAAATAGAGTTTAACGGTATTAACAAGTCAAAACGGTTAGATATTTGTATGGAATAAATAAATCCTACGGATTCTGCTTATATTCCAAAGCTTTCGTCGTCTTCTAAATTTTTCTTGTTGTAGTTTAAGTACAATTTAAAGAATGCTGGTGTATTTTAGTAGCATCTTACTACTTGACTACACAAGAACTATGTTGTAGAGTGCGGACATAGCAACCGTACGTCACCTACTGTTTTATTTACAGATATAGTTACGGAAAATACTATACTAAGCTGAATGTTTTCACTTCTAGAGTATATAGAAAGATTGTTTGTCTATATATAAGTATGTAAAAATAATGCAATATTTGAATATCGGTATATAGATACTACATATATTACAGACACTATATAATATGTTTATAAATAATGTAGCGCTATAAATTATGTGTTATTATTTATTAAAAATGAACATTGACCCCCAACTGGCTACGATCGCTTGGGCGAAGGTAATCACGCCACTATATGTAAAGTCGGTTATGTTACCGAACAGTTGCTTAAGCCGCTGCTGCTCGGACGTGTCCAAATTTTGCTAGAGCGACAGGACGAACAGTACACGTTTGATTCTGTCAGTAGTCGATGATTTACGCATAAGTTACTAAATAGTCATCCAGTAGTTTGATACTTTTTTGTCAGTCTCGTAGTAACAACTTATTCTCCAATTCAGGACTAAATTATGATAAGCTTTAGTTATTAGGGCTCTGCGTGGATAACTGAAAAGTAAGTAGCTTTTCGCTCATGTATATATAGATTTCAGATATACAACGTGTTGTCCTACTACATCTGCTTTAAGCTGGGTGTGTAATATGTATAATGTATTACTTGGCTGGTCAAAAAAACAAAGAGTGACTTTTACCTATACAAAACAAGAAAACTTTAAAAAAATATATCGATGGAATAAAATTTATTAAAAGCCACTGCGACTTTATTTCTTGTTATGGCTTATGCATAGTGAATGGTATTATTTATTTTTTTGTAAAAATAAACCTCATAAATATACAGATCTTCTCACTGTTACGTAATTTATAACTCTACTTCATGGCAAGGAGAAATCTGCGATATTATTTCGTTTGAAGTAAATTGTAGCATACAATTTTTATGGTGGCGTGCTAAAGCCGTCTTATAGAGCGCCCACGTTATATTGTTATACAATTCGAGAGCAGGTACAATGTTCTTCTAATTTTGGAGCTTCTATCGAACGTGGAAAGCTTATTCGGAGTTCTATTTGAAGGTTTCATCTATATTCTATATAAAGAATTTTAGAGCTGTTAGTGACTATTTGATATTAAATAAATAACCTTTGAATATATATTACATTAAATATTCTTAATTGCCTTTTTAGATATTCTTAATTGTCGAAATAATCTTAAAATTCCTCCGAGAGGTTTCACACCGCCGATCTTCTATCAGACCCCCACTTATAAGTGGCCAACAGTATCTCACAAGCATTTTCGAAACTAGTAACTATCTTTGTAAAACTTATGTCGCTGTAATAAAAATATTTAGTTATTTTCCAGCAGGAATTAAATAGTAGCTGTACGTTATATGTAAAATCATTATTTTTATTTATCGCCTGTATTAATGTCTAATGGAAACTATACCTCGAGCAATTTACTGATTGTTTTAAAACGTAGAGCTATTTTTTGTGAAATTGAAAGCGATTTTAAAATAAAGAGCTTATCTTAAATTGACCGGATTTGCATTATTATGTACATATATGTACACATTATTAAGCAAATTAAAATTACTTTGTACGTGTATTTATGTATTGTTATTAATGTAATTGTATTATATTGAACGTAAATGTATTATGGTGTTTTATTAAAACAAAATATTTATATAGTATTTCTGACTGGCTGAAATACTAAATTGAATAAAATGGTAAAATTTTAAAATATTGACGTTCCGTCATTACTCTGATTTACATACAGTCATTACTTGGTAACCTTCAAGGATTGTAAAGGTTTTATATTTTATTACGGCACCTTACGGTAGAAGTGGAAGTGGAATTGGCTGACCGGTCGCCAAATATTGTGCACAAGAGACGCAGGGTTTTTTTTTTATAATATGGATAGTAGCAAACGAGCATGCTGTCCACCTGATGGTAAATTTCTACTGCCGCTCATGGACATCTGTAATCAACTCTAGGTAAGATCAAATCTCACCTATGGTTAGCCACAGATGCGTTGCTAACCCTGAGGACTAAGATGGAATGCCTCGGAAAAGTATGTCTCCCTTACCACGCCCTTCAGACCAGAACACAACAGCGCATAACACTGCTGTTATTAGGCAGAAATAGGTGTGGCGGTGGTGCTTCCGGAGTCGAATCACAAAGAGTTCTACCACCTTCGATTTATTTACTTTATTCTTACTTTATACTTACTATTATGATAAACCAGCCACCTGAAATTTATACACTTATATTGTTTCAATAGCAAGTGCCGAATTTTTTAAAGATTAAAATAGTGAACAAGCATGTAATCCACTTGATCGTAATGGAATTGCCGCCAATAGTTATCTGTAAGTAACTTCATGGAGAACAAGGACCTCTACCTAAAGCTGATCACATATGCGTTGCAACTCTTGAGGACTAGATATGGTCATCTCATATGTAATTGAGCCAACATCCCTTTGATCAAAACCTAGAACTGCATCACTTTAGAAATTAGTTTGCGGTGATAGGCACCTACCTAGTCTGATCGTACTACTTCTGCCACCTTTCAAATCATGCATAAGTCACAGATTTTTTGTAGTTATATCCCCGCTACTAGTATTTCGTCAATACCATTGATCAACAAGTCTCATCCTAAACTAGAGGCCAATATTATAGGGTTACACGATTACTTCCTACCATCGTCTCTACAAGTGATAAGAATTTTGCGGAACATTGAATATAATATAGCGATATAATCTAAGTCAAGTTATAATTTGCCTTAGTTTTATTTTATTTTATTGTCGTTCTGTAACTCAAAGAAAATTAAAGAAGACGAAAGAAGGCAAAATTGACATATTAATAAACAAAATAATTGATCATAGACAATGACATTTTTAGTCGAAGGAATTATACGAACCTATTCAATGTATCGCAAAAGTACTTACTTCACAAACTGGATTAGAATAATCCTTTTTTAAAAGCTTTTATTAATCTTACAATGTTTGTATGTAAGTTAGAATGTTAGTTCAAATCTTGCAAGTCCGATTGAGCTGAAATATGGAACCCACTTTTAGTTCTGATGACAATGCAATTATAAATAACCATTATTGTTGTTAATCCAAAATGGCCGCCGTAACAAAATAGAACGTAACACACTCTATACGGATATCAAATGAAAGGGAAAGAAAATTAGTAGAATACAATACACCACGAGAAAATATTAAAATCAAAGATGGCCGCCATCACAAAATAGCGGATTACATATTTTTGTTCAACAATTTGATATCATTATCGAGAGGATAATAATATAAAAATGCGAAAGGAATATCCCCTTCCCCTTCATCTGACACCCATATCGGGTGTCCAGGGACCACAAAAAATAAGACAATAAATTAATATTTCAAAAATGTTTATAAAAAACACAATTTGACTCTCAAAATTATATTGTAGATTTAAATTTTATATCGCGGCAACGAGATATTCCAAAGTCAAAACATTCTGGATACGTATTATTAAAACAGAGAGTTATTTAGAAATATTATAAAAGCTGAAGAACCTACCTAACTCCTAGAGGTATTTACGTAATCATCACTATCACCTATCAAGTTACAGAGGTAAGTAAGAGATATGTTTATTTTAATGGAAAATTACTGATTTCCTGAGGTCAAATGTACATCGCGTGTAGAGATTAGATTTATCGTCAATATTAGTGGAATTTATTTATATACATTTTGACATAAAAGCGGAAATATACTTTGTTCTCAACTTCTCGTTACTTTGTTATAGTAAGAATGTAAATAATATAATATAATGACTCTGTATAATTTCGGATTAAACTTTAAAAAACTATCTCGTGTAAAGTGGTTTGAAGGGACTCAAATAAATATTTTGTAGTTCGACTATAGTACACCTATTTCAGCCTTATAACAACAGTGAAGCAATGATTTCGACCCGCGTGGCGGAGCGGTCACCATACCGGTCTGACACGCAGTGGGTCCCGGGTTCGATTCCCGGCCAGACAGACATCTGAATGATGAGTTTAGATTTCTGTTCTGGGTCTGGGTGTTTGTCTTCGTCTTTGTGTGTCCATGGCACCCACGACACAGGAGAAAGTCCTACTGTGGGGCTATGAATGTAGAAAGTGAAAAAAAAAAAATGATGTTTTCGAGTTTAAAGGGCAGATACATTTACACGAGGTGGCCACGCTTTGGCGGATCTTAGGTGGGATTCCAATAATATCTGGGGTTAATTACAGATGTGCTTCTTAAAAATGTGTATTGACCAAGTTTTCATAAAAACCTAACCAAGG
>MOOZ01000737.1:32701-51131 GCA_002930495.1 Cecropterus lyciades | reverse complement strand
TATGGCATTAAGTCCGCCTTTGTACCACTCTAGGTATATAAGTATAAATAAATAAAAATGCAGGGGTAACGCAAGCTAAAACCATTAAAGCTAGTCAATTGATGCTAGCAGAGATAAGGACGAAAAATTTGACCTTCAACTCTGTATAACCCTAATAATACAGGGGTACTGAATGCCTAATCCGTAGGAATAAGCCATTTAGTGTTTATGAATATAAAATAAGATCGCTTGCAAAAGAATTGACCTTCTACTCTTCATCCCTGATAATGCAGAAGTATATCCTGCTTAAACCATATGAGTTTGGCATTTGGTTACATATTTATAATGGGTTCGTGAGCAAAGACATGATAAAAAAAATTATCTTGCTTTTAGGTGCATCCTAAACGCTGATGATGATGAGGAGCACTACCTATGTATGTTATAGCTTAGGCTTGGGTTTAACTTTAGTGTTTTATATAGGATGAGTTAGGTTTGGGTTGGAACATAAAAGAAAACATAAAACTCAGCGAGCTCGACGCGGCGCTCAACATATTGAATAGGTACAGTTCTGTCGCCATGAGCCAGTGTACCGAGTAGCCGACATGCGGACTATGTCCTAAACCAACATGTATTTTTTTTTTTACTTTTTTTGTAGCATTGAAGTCGGTTGTATTTTTTGTTATAAAAAATATATAATATGAGCTGACGCCCCTAACGAATAAATCAAAATTAGTAGAACTAATTGTACTTTGTACCTACCAAGTCCTACAGTCCTACAAAGCTTTAGAGGCAGAACTACCTTTTATTTTTTCTTTGTGTTGTAGTTCGTTAAAATTGTATCTACACGGTTCAATTCATACACTCACGTCTAGTTAATTGTGCCCACTGAATAATTGGTAAAATTTAAGAATGTTTTATTTTATTCCCTTTATTTTGTGATTCTCTATATTTCTATATATTTAAATAACAGACTCCTACTAACTCGCAGAATTAAAACAAATCTAACTATACCTAATAGGTATATTGTTCAAGTGCAAGTCAAATGTCAAAAATGGCAATTAATAAATAGAGAAAACTTTCCTCTGTTTCTTGGGAAAGGCATAAATCCCAACAATGTAGTAAATGTAATTATAATTCATATGAATTAAAAATATATAAAACTACACTAAATGTCTAGTCATAGTTTGATACTTATTTCAATCTCGGTAACCGAGGTTCGACTTTCAGGCACCTCTGATTTTAAGGGGTCATGAGTGTATAAAATAATTATAATTATCACGTGCTTGAACGTTCATTAAAATAATCATCGTGAGGAAAACTACACGGCTTAGAGAAAACATAAAAAACGTCCTCGAATCCCCACTTGACCAGCGTAGTGCATTGGTATACCTAAGCCCAAATTTTACTTTGTCATCCCGTGCCGAACAGCGGGTCAGCAATGGGTTAACAACGTCATATACCTTTATCATGTTATTCACATAGTACGTAACCTGAAGTTATTTTAAGAGAGCAATTATTAAGGAAGGAAAAAATCTGGTTTAAACGTGCATGCATTTTCCTTGTTTACACCTAACATGCAACATTAATGAAAAGCTCTTTTTTGGGGAAGAGGAAATCCATCAAAAGGTACCACGATGCCTTGATTCCATACAATCCGATGTCTCTCACACCGTTATATGAGATTTTTACCGCACTAAAACCGGTGGCATTCCTCAGTGCTACGTAGAAGACTCCGGGATTTCCAATGGAACGCAACCGGTGTCGTCTGAGCGCGATGCCTCTGTCGGACACTGTCCGGAAGAGCAATTACGCCTCTCCGCCTCTTTGGGTGCTTACGACTGTATGCAGCCTCACATAGTAGTCTTTCCCGGGGTGACTAACTGAGTGGTTATTATAGTAGCTTTATTCTAGTGATGAGACTACAAGGAAATCACGCCGGGAAGCGTTATCTACGCCCGCGGCTCCTTGTTCTCCGCGCAGGATCTGCACGGTCTTCCGGCGTTCGGCGTCTTCCTTCACGAACGTAATGCTGATCAAGTAATCCCATACCTCGTGAAAATGGATTACCACCGCAACTACCACTTCCGAAGAGAGTATTGCTCGCTCGGACTGCCACACTAGACAACGTTTGAGTGTATATTGCGTGGAATTCTGCGCATGCCCACAATGGTTACACTATGCTCTCCATGCTTATTCTGTGCAGATTCTTGCCAGAGCAGTCATGTCTGGTATCTTAAGTCATACGGTAGGTGCCGTGATTCCTTCTCTTTAGCCACGCTATAAAGCTGGACAGTATTGCGCTGATTACTCTATGGCGTGCGCCCCCTGACTCTTTAAGACGTTCACACCAACATCAATAACACCTTATTTCAAAGCGATTCGTTGTAGTAAGCAACACTAATTTCTCTTTCACATTAATTTATAAAAACTTAGGTATTTTTTTAAAATTAACATGTAAGTTTGTGGAAAGAATAATCTATTACAGAAGTACTTATCCCGTCCATGGTTAAAAAATTAGGTACAAACCTTTTTACATAATTTATATTTTGCCTCAGTCTGAACCAATATTGCGGAAGCTGTAGTCGTGGGCGATGTTTCACGTGACTACATAGATACAATAACTTGTTACGCGGCATGTAACCGAATCACTAATTTCGAGTCAAATTACAAGTAGAGATTTTTGTAAATGTGTTATTACTGGTTACTGTCGGTTGGTCGATCTACTAATACTTACATAGTGATTTAATTTATTTTCGTTTCGTTTGTAACTGTATAATTGGTGGAAGTATTCATCTAAACAATGACAGTAGCTGATCGAAAAAGCCAGTTACAAAAATCACTACTTTTGAAACAGATGACGCCGACCAAGCCAAAGTATTCGTTACGTTTCTTGAAAATGACGTAACGACCCATGTCTACGAAGCTGTCAATCGGGACAAAACTCTACAAATAGCTACTCGATATAGAAAAACATTTAAAGTGAAAATTTAATCTGAAAAGTAAAGTACTTAAGCACTAAACACTGCAAGCAGATGTCCTTGATGTGGGTGTGATAGGGTGTAGGGTGTGATAAGGGAGACATACTTTTCCGAGACATTCCATCTTACTCCTCAGGGATAGCAACGCATTTATGGCTCACGTTAGGTGAGACTTAGATCTTACCTAGGCTTGATTACAGATGTCCATGGACGGCAGTAGCCACTTACCATCAGGCGGGCTGCAGGCTCATTTGCTATTTCCATACTATATAAGAAAACCACTAGGTATCCTAGGCGCTGAATTGGTAAATGCGGGTATCATTTACTTTACTTCTTACGTGCTTTAATTACGTAAAACAAAATGTAATGTGATTATAAAGAAAATTGGATATTTAACACGATCTTTCTCATAAATCTCATAAATAATGATATTTTACATTTAAAACACATCTAGGTACAAAACTAGTAGGTTCAAAAATGCTAGATTCCAAAAATATAGATACAATGAAAATTATGTACACAAGTGTTCTACTCTACATTAAATTACGTTTCCAGTATCTAAAGTTAAGTTTTATAACTTATTAAGATCTTAAGGCTCTCCCTGAAATAGACATTTTGTTGCCCTCCGAAAGACTAATTTAGTTTATTAAGTTTTAATACTGTTAAGTACAAGCTTTTATTTTAAATAAATTAATTATCTTCCTTATTCCTTCTTTAGACCTTTTAGGAGTAGACTTTAAGAATACTTTTTATTGTCTATTTATGATACCTAGTCTTGTGCGCAACTTTGTGGACGTATCACTTACTGATAATTTATGATCTGGATTAACATGTGATTACGATATTTTTTAAAGTAGAAAAGTTCCTAAAAATAATTTACAATCTTTGCTAGTAACGGTTTCCTACGGTACAATTGGAATCTTGTGTTAAATAAATTTTTGTATGGATTCTATTCGATATATATCGATGTATAAAATCCATACAAGGATACACATCGATAAAACATTTCCTCGGTAAGTACTTGTCTTTAAAATAAACTACGTAACTTTTTACCTATTATAATTGTTTTATCAAATAGCATGGTGTTGTTTTGGCAATTCATTCTGGCAATGCACTAATGTGTATATTTACACAAAATCTTCACCCGTATATATAATTAAATGTCATTTGTGTTTAATGTGAGGGAAGGTAGTAATATTAGGTAATCAGTAAAACAATGTTTCAATTGATGAAAGTAAACGATTTTGGTTCGAAATTAAAAAATAATTTCGAAAGCTCTACTGTCAAGTGAGCCGTATTGCAAAATATTGATTGATTTACAAAAAAAAAATTGTAATACGGCTTATCAATCATGGTATTTGCTCTTATTTATTTTTAAGCTCTTGCTTTGTTTTACGTATCATCCTTTACTATTATAACAAGCTGTTCATAGAAAGTTCGTATAAAAAAAATAATTTCATTACGCTAACATAAGTCCAAATGTTATTTTGTGACGACTATATTTAATACTAGATGTGCTCCGCAGTTTTATCCGTTTAAAAATATATAACACAACATAATTACGGTAATTAAGCGGGAAATAGATTAAGTGCAGCCATATCCTACGGTTTCCGATTTTTCGCTTGTACAAAAACAAGGTACACTCCTGCAAACTTAGCGCCCCATAAAAAATTCAGAGGACGGTGTCTCCCCATTAAACACTCTGAGCATGGCAATGTTTGGCACTGAAACGGCACTGATATGATGAAAAAAATGTCTTATAAAAAAGTGAAGAGATTCTATCAAAAACACTTCGTATTAATAAGTTCGTCAGATTTATATAAAAAAAACAGTGTAATTAAGTACCTTTTCCTGTGTTGCAATCAGTTAAAATGTCGGCCTTATAAAGTATTGAGATCCACAATAATATAAAAACAACTTTATTCTAAGTTAATTACATACCCAACAACCTTTTATTTTCGCTAGGAGACATAACTGAGTACTAAACTATTACGTATGTTGAATTAAATGTCTTATAAATTGCGTATTTGTTATCCTTTCATTCAGATTTATCTTTGCTGATTTACTTTTTAATTTGGCAAGTTTTTATAAGGTTTTGTCTGCATCAATAGACTTGCCAAATCAAAAATCTACAACAAATAATTGTACAGTGTTACATTGAGGGCCTACCTAACTTCTATACACTAAAATTCTTGAATAAATTCTTATGTGTTTAACATAAGAATTCATTCAACAGTCTAGTGTAAATTCTTTAAAAGTTTTTCAGCGATTTTCACTGCCTGAAAACCCCTACTTTTCTAGACTTCACAAAGTTAGGATGACACACAATTTTAATCTCTAGATAAGGCTAGATGCAAAATATTTTTAAAGGACTTAGATAGGTATATATCATCTTATTAATTATTTATTAATATCACGTTGTTAAATTTGGTTTTTAACTTGTGACAAAATATTTGGATTGAACTGTTAATATTATTTTCCTTTTAACTTGTTTTATACATACTTCCTCGTCATATTGATTTTTTTTGTTTATTAAGAGCGTATTTTAAGTTTTCAGGTATCCTTTCATACAGTTTTAGAGAGGAGATATGGCTGCTAGGATTGAATAATAACACAACTCAAAAACGCTAATTTTACAGAAGAACCAGGTTAAATTATACAAAGCTTTTTATATTTATCTTTTTAGTGATTAAAGTTAAAGTAATAAAATATTTAATCTCATTATTTAAAAAAATGAATATGAGTTTTAGATAAATCATTGTAAGATCTTCTTTGGATAAAAAAAGAAAACTGACGTAAAATGGATGAATTTTGAATTGTGCGACTACTCATGCAAAGAAGCGATATGTTAAGACAACTTTCATGTTTTGCGGACGGGAGGGGGGCGGAGCGCGGAGCGAGGCGTGGCGGGTGCGCGCGCGCCGCCCATCAGCTGTTATAAGCGAGCGCGCCGCACGCATCGACGACAGCGTGCGCAGCGCCACTGAACGACGCCCGAGCGTGCCTGGTGCGACACGACTGCGACCGACGCCGCGACGCGACTAACGCGCTTAACAACCAGCGCCCGCGACTGACGCCACGACGCACGCCTTGCTGATCCGGACCTCGGACAAAGTCGACGACGGCGCCCAAATTGTTTCACAAAGGTACGCATGATATTTTGTTAAGGTCATCAAAATGTGTTTTCATTAAGTGACGTGATTATGTGTTCAAATCATCAAAAAAAACATTAATAAATCAAAAGATAGGCGACGTAACAGTGAATTTTAAAATTTTGTTTTCATAGGTAAAACAATTCAAATTAAAATATTTAATTCAGTGGATATTTTAGTGAACTTGTATGTAGAAAATTAATATATCTACTGAGAAAGTGAAATAAAAAGTTAATAATTTTAAAACAAAAGTTTGACTTAAAATTTTCCTAAGTTTCATTTATTCTTGTTCACAAGGTTCATTACAAAACATTCACTTAAACGGTTTCTTTCAAACAATATTCTTATAATAATTTTTAATTAGTTTATACGTACTTATATAATTTGAAAATTCCAAACTGTATATTACCCATTCACGTGCGTCTAGAGAATCCTATTTATACCTTTATAAATTGCAAAAGGTCATTGTAGTTTTCTTCATTGAATTTTGACACTACAAATATGTGACCGCGTACGTTGATCACATAAACGCCTACACTTCAGTCACTTGAATCCCGTTCCTAAATTAATAAAATGGATTGAGTGTCCATGTAAATAATCATGTTTGTCGTAGCCGTGATTTCACTAATAAGGTAGGGCTACACTGTTCTCCTTTTTTAGGTCAAAAATTATGTCCATAAATTTAAATAAAATGAACATTCCCATATATTTACGAAATTAGTAATGGAAATATCTATTATTTTTAGAATGTTTGTATGTCTGTGTTTGATATCACATCAAACCAAAACTGCGGATATTTTATAGTATCTTACATCATATTGTATCTTAAAGCAACGTTTAACATTATTTTCATTAAAATCCTTATTCTCTTCTTGTAAAATAAAAACCTTTGATTTTTTATATTATTATTAGCTCCCTATTTGATGTTAATTATTAGAGTTGTATTCGACATATTCTTCACTTTTTGTATTCGACCGAATTATTCGGTATTGGTGCCGAACATTCGGTTCACTACACGACATGGTATGGAACTAAAAGACAACACTTCTTATGTAAGATTTATGACATATTATAAGTTAAAGAAATCTTATGAATGTGTTGAAAGCTAATAACATAGACCAATTTAACTTCAAATCAGATTTTGTTTTTAAACCTCAAAACAGTATTTATTCTTAAACTTTATTCAATATTTATTTTTAAACTTAAAATCAACTTTTTTTTAAGATTTCATACGATCCACGTTTTTTTAAACTTATATCAACAATTATTTTCAAACGTCAAATGAAAATTTTTAATTTTTAATGAACACACCGAATAATTCGGCCGAGCTCAGTGAAGGTTAAACAGAATAATATTCGGTATTCGGTTATTCTTTGAAACCACTATTCGGCGCATCTCTATTAATTATATCTAATAGTGTTGGTTGTCCGTCTACGAAAGCTACGCATAACCATAATATGTAGACTAGACATATCACAGCACAGTATATTACATAATCAAAGTAGTTTTTATATCACTGAAGTAGCAAACGATCGCGCAGTCTACCTGACATTAAGGTGTCTGTTTGTTACGTCACTAGTGTTGTGTAACGATTTAGTATAACATATTATGCCAAAAAAATTGTTTCAGAATTTATTTGCAAATCCAAAAATTTTAATAACTATTATTTTATGCAGACATAAATTGAAAATTATTTTAATTCCCAAATTTATTAAATTATATGTGCTTATGTTTCTGAAATCTCAGTTGTACACGTATAACATTTATTTTACACTTTTTTATTGTCTTATCCAGACTACTACTACAAAAAAGTGAATAAATTTCAATGTGACAAAAAAATGTATTTGTTATAACATAGTTAGTTACAGGTATTAAATATATAAATATACCTACCTATGTATTTTTAAACGCTTAATCTACCTTTCTGTATCCACAATCCAGTCACATGTCTCTAGTGTCCGACGGAAGGTTCGACTTCGGTTTCCGCCTTTGGCTTTGGCCAGAATGGAAGTTTGGCCGAAACCGAAGGTCTAGAACCTAGAATAAGCGCCTAAATTGAACGAACTATAACGAATACACGATACCGCGATGGAGATGGTGAAACGCAAGAGTAAGCTAAAACTCCATTTTGGGCTTGCGTCGCCAGTCGTGTAACAAATTCACATTTTTCGAACTGTTATTGTTTTGGAAAAGTAACAAAGTAATTGTAGTCACTTCTAGAAGTGATTTATATCCAATCAACATAAATCTTTGTCTAAAATAGTCTACATTTTTAACGAGTTAATAAAAATAGTTAAAAATTAACTTTTTGCCTATTTAGAACTGATTTCTTATGATTTTTGAATCGACATTCGGTCGAAAACTATATTTCTATAGATACATTTTCGTAGAGAATTAAACAATTCCTTTGCACAGCTCTGTTTCTTTTTGTTCCTTTCTTTGTCTTTATTGTAAGTACATAAATGTTACATAAATAAGTAAATAAACAATATTTTCGCCAACCCTAGCTGTCTCATATAGATATTGTGGTAAAATGGCAGCACCAAGTGGCGCCTACGGTGCTCGGTACACCGGTCTATAAATAGGCATAAACCACGTTTACAGTAACATCAATAAAATTATATTTTTACATTCCAGACATGAGATAAGTATGTAAATACACAAAATACACTTATGTCATACCAAACTAAGTAGATACATGGATCTACAAATCTATCGAAAATAAAAAAGTTATACCGAAAGTGGACGTCGCTAACGCTTTATCGCTTTAGGTATATAATTGTCCGTGAGGATTACAAGTCGAAATTCCCATTCAAAATTGTATATCGGACCACATCTATCAAACTAAATTGCGAATTCTATTGAATAAAACAAGTAAATAGGTTTTGAAACAAAATCGTTGGCACCGTCGCGGTCGAGCTACGAAGAGTTCTACCACCTTTTAAACTGTAATTATTTAGTATCACTGTCATGCACGATAATTAAAAACATATTGGTATAATTAAAATATGTAAACAGTAAACAAGAATGTTGCTTCAGTTTATATAATTGGATAAAAGTGATAGGTATTTTTAATAATATCATCGGGAATATGTATAATATATTTTACCGTGTAGCTAATTACATATCTATAGGTACTCATTATATAAAGATGAGATGCAATCAACAATCACGCAATCATGCATACACAATCACGCAAAAACCACTGGTCTGATTTGCATGCAAATTTTGCATGGATATAGCTTATTTACCTGGTGTACTTATAGGCTACTTTTGATTTCGATATTTTGCACTATTCACAAATGGCGACTATTTTTATGTCCCGCAGCGAAGCACGAGTACTTCTGTTAGTATTTTATGATAGCATCTATAAAATATTAAAAGATAATGCTCTTTTTAGATTTTAAGTCAGTTGATAATGATATTTTAAATAAACATTTATAAGCTTGGGGTCAAAGGCTTACTCTAAACGGGCATTCCCACCTGTGACCTTATGACTCGTAAAGTTTTATTTCTTTGTCAAAACCGTATCGTCTTTAACTTTGAAAATTGCTTGTTGATTACACAATTGACAAAATAAATGTAAAACAATTACATATGTATGTGTATTTCTAGCGTTTAAAGCAGCTCTTGCGTTTCCTTGGAAGGATGTGGTTGCCGGCTCACTTATATATGAGGGGTCCATTTTAGTCCTCGGGAGTGGCAACGCATTATTATATGGTAAAGTGGTTCTACATGAAATCGCTTACAGGTGTCCTTGGGAGGGCTTACCACTTACCATCACGTGGACTGCATGCTTGTTTGCTACTTCATCTAATAATACAGACGGACAGACAGACAGCAGAGTCTTAGTTATAGGGTCCCGTTTTTACCCTTTAGGTACGGAACCCTGAAAAAAATTGTTATGGTTAGGTTCGGTATTCAAATATTAGCCAAAAAAATGCAGAGGTTTTACTCTGTAGCTCTACTCTCAGTCGAAAGTAAGATCATGATTTTCCCAGCTTTTTTTTTTAAATTCGTTTTATTGTAATATTTATTTTCAAGCTGCAACATACTTATTTTTGAAATTTTATCAGATTTTATAGGCTCAATAAGTCAAAATGAAAATATATAAAAATATATTGAATAAGGGATTACTACTTATTAGGCACATCATCATTAGGCTTTATCGATCAAAATAATTATATACATTCACTAAAATCTTCGATAATTAGTACACTGGTACGTTCATTAAAATCAATATAAATAATTTTTGAAGTTCATTTTTAAGTTTCTTATCTATTAGTTTTCGTACCTAGGCAACATCTTTAGAACTTTATTAAAACACTGTGTATTAAAGACTAATGCATATTAAGTTAATAGATAAAGTATAAATTGTTATGATTTGTCCTATCAATATATCTTAACGAAGAACGACACAAATACGTTTATAGCAAGAACATGTTTGTATACCTATTTCACCTTGAGATGCGTGACTTCTTGACGATAGGTCGTGGTTCATTCTGGACTCACGTGTCATCATTGAACGTAGCAGGCAATACAATGTCATAGTAGGTGTTTGAACATATACCTATTTTGTCAGGTCGCCAGTCTAACCAAAGCCACTGACCGCCGTCGCAAAACGTCAATTGGGAGAGCCGACGATACACTTGACCCCACAAACTCTTGAATTATCTGTGTCGTTACCTATCGTCTGCCTTTAGTTGTACTACCGTGTCTCGTTGCTAAGGAGCATCAAGTTTATACCTACATCAACCGCGACATTGTTGCGTAACATCCATCTGTGCCTTATCGAACTTGTATCTTTCACCTATACGTCATTAATCTATATCTATGTCTGAATAGCAAAAATTATCTCCTTATCTCAACTTAAAGACGAGATTCCGATACTCGTTGCAATTAGGTATGTCAACTTATGCATGCACGTTAGGCACTTAATTCGTTTTCATAAAGCACGTATTGATTACGATGCGCTATTAAGATTTCTGATTCACTTCAATTATGGTAAATTCTATGATAATGTAACGACTGCTATTGCGATTTCATGTTAATTATATAATGCCGTATCACTCACCAAATATAATAAAATATACGAAACGTATTTCATACCTATTAGTTATGAAATCTTTAACGTTATTCCTGTCTGGGAGTCGTCAGTTGGATACTGACCAAACAAAACGCAAATTTTAACGTAAAATTCCTCGAAAAGATTATCGACGGCTCGCTGTTCGTGCACGGTATTGTGATGGCTAAAGCAATAAGCAGCAAGGCTGCAGATCAAGTCGAGAGATTCATGTAATTATCCAATCGAGTGCACACGCACCGACCGAGCGGCTGAGCGACCGGTGAGAGGCGCGGCGACAAACGCACGCGCCTCGCATGTGACCGATTCACTGCAAGCATAGGTACCACGTACTACAGTACTCGGGACTCACTCAACAATATGACACTATAAGCATTCAAACGAAGATACATTAACGAGAGTGAATATTGAGGTCAAGATTTACCAGAAACTGCAGTTTCTCGGCTCACGTAATGGCTCTATTAGACGAAATTAACGTTAAATTGAACTTTGTGAGTAAGTTTTAATTAAGACTATTTAGTTTTCCTGAAACATTATGTTCCAGAAATAGCAAATTTTTACAACATTTTCACATGTTGTAAAATTTTGCTCATAAACTTATTATAAATACCACCATACCATACCAGGTATTAAGAATAGTTTTAGTAAAGACAGGTTTAACACAATTTCATTATGGTAGGGTGATACTAACTAGACCTAATTAAAACTACTTCTATTAAAAATTAAATTTTTATTTTAAACCCTTTGAATATAACTTTCAAACACTAACCGAAAACTTCTGATTCCTTTTTACTTATGGACGGACTACTGGACGTACGGATAAGTAGAGATTTGGCATAGTTAAAGTTCATGTAGAGTGCAGAAAGATAATATTTATGCGTAAACACAAAAAAAAACATTAATTGCGTACATTACTGACAATATAAAAAACAAGATGTCTGACATTGTAGTCAGATATGTCTATGCCTAAGAAGCTTTATTATTTTTAAATACAGTTTAGTCAATTAAAGCTCATTTTCTCTGTAATGGATGTTTTTCTTATAACTCGAAAATTATTGCACAAATAAAAAATAAATTTAATTAAAAGCTTTGTAGAAGATAGAAACTGTGAAGATAGAATTATATATATTCCAACAATAAAATTGTAAATATATATAATCTGAATATCAAGTTTAGGTTTTATTTGAGTTTAATTATGGTCGATAATAGATTACTACAACGGGTTACTTGTGAAAAATTTCTCTACGACTGACTGACGAAACACTGTAAATTATCCCTTCTGTCGTGCCTAAATCTAAACAAATATGTAAATCTATTTTTCTCTTCTTGTTGGTTCAAAACTCTTAATGGGTAATGAGAAAACTATAACTACTAAAGTGAACTGAAGTGAACCCGTACTTCGCTACGGGACGGGACTAATAAATTAGGTTTTCTAACCGTTGAAAGTTACACGAAAAACTATGAAGACCTTTCGGATATAAAATTACATTTTAAACTTCGTATACGCCATCAATAGTTTGCTATTTCTTAAATTGAAAATTTTAAAATGGAAATATGAATGTCTGCGACCAAAGGGTATAGTGACGTCACTAAAAAAGTCGCCATCTTTAAGTATAAAATATCGAAATAAAAAGTAGCGTATAAGTCGATCAGTAGATAACCCACATCTATGCATAATTTCATGTAAATCGGAAAAGTAGTTTTTGCGTGATTGAGTAACAAACAAACACAAAACATATCATTTTTATATATTAGTAGATAGATGTCATTAATATAAGGTAGTTTGAAATGTTTCGCTAAAATATTCAAAAAGTACATCCCGATCCGCATTAAAGCAACGTTCCCATTTTACTTTAACCTTTTTTAAAGAGATAAAGTGTGTCATGCTTAAAAGTAGAACATGACTCTCAATAGGTAAATACCTATTAAACTTTTGTGGCGGGTAGTATATATAACACTTGCGAAAATAAAAAAATATGTAATTCGTGAAATTGCATGTGTACGAAAAATGAAAGCACGATAACAAAACAAAACTATTTAATACACACGAACATATTATAATGTTAATAATTGTTATTGGTGGTAAAACAAGTGTAGTTCAACCGGGATGGTACCACCGCTACATCAATTTCTACCTTAAAGCATTCTATTTCGGTGGAAAGGTGTGGTTGCCTGCTCACTTGTGTATTCAGAAAGCATCTTAGTCCTCGGCAGTAGCAACGCACCTGGATTCGACTTCAAATATAACCCCTGTTCTGTGTGAAGGTGCTTACAGAAGTCCATGGGCGGCAGTAGCCACTTACCATCAGGTATGTGGCATGCTCAATTGCTACTTCAAAGTAATAAAAAATATATAATGGTTGTTAAAAGGAAATATAATTTTAATCAATAACAAAGTAATATTTTTATATAAGGAACAATATATTTCATAGACGCCGCTACGAGGATGTCACTACATGAGATTAAACGTTATTTCGCTTACGGATACTTATTATACTTAGATAAGTTTAGTAAAAATATCACATTTATTTAGGTCTTCTATTCTTGTGCGATATTGTTGTAGAAACATAAATATACCAGATAAAAAGTAAGTGCGTTGTCCCAGCGCTAAGGTCATGCGATCCACGTGTAAGGGGTCCAGGCACAGTTACGTCTAATGCATGTTTACGATTACTATTTTTACACACAAGTCATTATTCTCTATCCTAGTACTCACTGTGCCCAGTGCATGCACACTCGTGACTGCATGCCGTGTTTATTTACAGGACAACATTCATAAGCGACTAACAGGATCCGTTTACAAACTTGGTACACACGTTTAAGGATTTAAAATAAAATTTTATAATGATGTCTAAATCATATTAACTTCTTTATATTAATTGCTCGGAATTCCTTGCGACTTTATTTTGCATGTTGTTATGAAACTTATCACTATCTAGTACAAAACTATTTTGGGCGTAATGAGTTAAGCCGATAATACTCTTTTATACATTCATGTGTCAATATTATTATTTACATATGAATGTATAAAACATTATAAAAATACTGTTAAATACTAACTCAATAAACTAAATTGCCTAATATTATATAATAAATATGACGGCCCTTTAAAAAATAAGTACCTACCTAAAGTGTGTGTATGCCTTCACATATGGTAGAAGTGAAACTTCCGAAATAGCCTACGAAAGATTGAGACGGATAAAGAGCATCAGGAGTATTAGGATAAACGTAAGGTTTATTATTTTTAACCAAGCTTAAAACCATTTTATATTTTCGTTTCATCGAGTTCCAAATCACTACGTTTTTAAAAAAGTGTTACTTCAAAAACGACCTTTTATGTTTATGGTGGCCCGCAATCGAGAGCCCACAGGCCAATCAACTACTGATTAATTGGTTAACGGTCCTCTGCGCAATAGTAGTAATATCTGCACCATAACAGCAATATGTAACTGCACCCACCCTACACTATTCTTAGAATGCCACTTAAGGAAAGGAAGAAGCTGATTTGCATTTTTATGAATGAGGAAGGTGAAGTCATCTGCATATAACTCGCTGTATAAGAAAAACACTTATCGTTATTTACAAATAAGTTGTGTTGAGTAACGCGACCTTTTAAATAAAACTGAAACAAAATCTCTAACACAAAATCGCATTTCTTTGTCACAACACACTTTTTATAATGTATCTAATCAAATTATAGAATGTACATAATTAAATGGAAAACAATATTAAAATGGTCAGCCAAGATCAGTCTTTCCTTCAGTCAAATTGCCCTGATAAAATAAAATATAATTGACTTAGTTATACCTAAATAAATGTATTTTTTGTAATGGTGACAATTGCAGTTAAGAACTGAAGGAGAAGTTACGTATTTTATCTGTCACCATGTTTATTGTAAAAATTAGACCCATTTTGCTTTCTCAGTTTTATTTTATAAAAGAAGTAAGTATTTGAAGAAAAATCAATAAATAGATAGTATTTATTGATTTTTCTAATCTAACTATTATTTAAGTAGCTTATAAAATTTATGTATTATATTCCCAAATACTCGTTTTATGTAACCCTCTTTACTTAAATATTGATATTAATATATTTCATTAAGGTCATAGGTTGGCTATTTATCTAAAACGCCCTGGACAACAACAAAGTTAAGAGACAACGTGCAATAAGAATAACATGGAATATCGTCAAGAATTTTATCATATCATATTTTCCATACTTAGCCGACACTTAAGATATTAGACAAAACGTTTCATTGAATTTGTAAAAAATGCATTTCATCCAAAATGATACACTTAGGAAATGAAGAGTGCATTATATAGTAAAGTATAGTTACTGGGCGGTGTCGGTGTCATGTTACATCTACCCTTGGCTATAAAAGCGTAAAACGACTCGAGTTACGAACATTCGAAGCTCCGATTACATAAACAGTGGTTTAAGATATGTCTTCTATCACGTGTTGTGTTATATTTTTATCACGTGATTTTTAAATTTATGAGTGCAATTTTTGTTGCTTTCATACATTTCAACACATTAGGCATCAGACAAAAATTACTGTTTCGTTAGTATTACTTATTTTAAGATTTTTAGATAGATTTTTTTGTTTATATAAAATTTATTATATAAAATGAGACGAAATAATTAATATATATATTAATGTATTATTTCCAGCATCGAATATGCTCGTGAACAAGGCGTTACAACTAGTTATTCTGGTAGTCTCGTTGGTCTGGGATTCGCGAACGGACGCCGCCGCCACCGCAGTGAAGCTCTGCGGTCGGAAACTGGGCGAGTTCATGAGCAGAGTTTGCCACGTTTATAATAGTCCTTCATGGGACGTTCCAACAGGTAAGTCCCTATAGTTTAAGCAAAATTATTCCATATTTTTCACTATGTAAACATTCATAGATACCGTCGTCGGAAGATTATTTAAATAAGTACGATTATAGTACTATAAAAGTCCAATATAAAATTAACAGGTATGTGAAATAAAAATGTATCTTTGCAAGCTGCCATAAGTTATAACTATCAACCTTAAACTGATAATTTTGTATCCACTTATCTAATTAACAGTTACATAGATCTGCACGAGTGGATAATTATATGCTAGCTAGACGATTTTCTCCTTGTTGGGGATTAATAATTTTAAGTACCAGTATTCGTAACTACACTTTTTTATAGGTTGGACTTTTTATGTCGAAATAATATATTAAACATTGTTTTATTTAGATACAGATCTAAACGCAACAAGCACAGTATTTTGTATATAAAAATTAAATGTGTTTTATTCTAAATTAGGTAGGTACCTACTTCGATCTGCTGTTTACATGTAATTGCTCATGGATTTTTCTGATATATAAAAAGTTTATACGATCCACTGTACAATAATATCCGGTTGGAGACAACGTTATCAATAATAACTGCGAATAAAGGTCGTTATCGTATGAATACAAGTTTTGTTGACATAACAATCTAAGCAAAATACATTTTTTTCATATAATTCCCACGAATACGGTAGATTTTTTCTAAGACAAAAATAATTGGTATCTAATTTTATTTTTAACTTAAAGTTATAATTTTACTTTAGTGTGATTGTATTTTATATAATCTTGGGATTTTTAAATGTCCATATAATAATAGATACATATAAGTCTGTGAATAAATAAAAAAATATATCAATCGTTATATACAGTCAGTTATATGTATATATTTTTATTCAGTTAGAAGCGAGAGATACTAATGAATTCTTAACGTTAGGCGCGCGTTTTTATCGTCGCTTCGAGCGACCTCTTGAATGTTTACATCTTATAATCACAGGAAAAACAAGTGCCTTCTTATTCACCCTCTTATTTAATAATGACCCCTCATTATCAATCATTCACGAAACGATTTCGTGATTAGTAGGTACGTAACATTTATAAGCCAAGGTCGAAGCCAAAGTGGACTGCAGTCAGTTAATCATCAGAACTAAAAGTATTTACAGTAAGAAGGCATACCTTCGGTAGATATACCTTACCTTAGTGTGACATATGCTTATACGGCGATTATTAGTAGTATTTACTTCCAATAAATATTTTTCGAAATTGTTAAAAACTCTACATTTAATAGTAACCTTTACATTATTTTAAAGTTAAGTTTGAAAATGACGAATATATGTTTATTTGTACATTATGAACAAAAAATACAGTAATTCACCCAGGTATTCATAGTCATTCATATGTTATAATTTATAAGCAATATGATTATGTATAGGTAATATGTTTATTTATTTTTTTGCTTACGATACCATATATATCACTCCGCAACAACTACCTACGCTGATTGACTCCTCCTCTCCCTTAACAACTTAAATTAATTAAAATTATTTAAATCAATACCTTGAATTATACAATTGTTATATAATACCTGCAGTTATTTTTTTAGGCTTAAATACATACTCTACGGTAATGTTTTGCATATTAATATTTGTAATGAAACCGGTATACCTTGGTTTTTCGCCCTACATTAAATTATATCATGCTCTACTATATAGAGCAAGACAAATACCGGCCCATTTAAGACGCAGCCCGCGGCACATTTTAGGGGTCAGCAAAATTTAATGTATGGAAAACTAGAAGACTTTTTTCCGTACTCTTATTTCCTAAGCAGCGAAAGTTTACTCAATCCCGAAGCGAAACCTTTATTTTACGTTGACCTATTTTCTTAATTGAAAATGCATGGGTTAGAATCTATGCTTCAACATTTTAATATGAATTACGGCCCGTAACTTCGCAAACATTTGCAACAAACCTTATATTTGCCCGCAACATTAAAAATGTGGCCTTCCCAGTAAGCGGTAATATATTCATAATAAATCAATTACATACATATTTCTTGTTAATTATGGTTGAAAACACAAATACGATAGTCTCTACACCAAGAGACAGTAAAGAATTGTCTCATGGTGTATTTTCTTGCATTTTATTTTGATATGCCGGTGTCTTACTGTAGACTCTATTAAGATATATATTGTACTCGTAGTTACTGCAGCAAAAATAGTCGCAGAAGTGTCCATTTTAAATTTGTATTTTCATTACTATGAGCATGTACTTATAAACTTCAAAAACTTACTAATCTGTCGTAATGCGATTCTGACATTGTACGCCTAAAACACCTCAATAGTCTATTGTAAACATAGCTCTTAGGTATTATAGGTATTGCCACAATATATATTCAAAAATCGGAAACACCTACCCGTA
>MOOZ01000737.1:4448-14889 GCA_002930495.1 Cecropterus lyciades | reverse complement strand
AATATACGGAAGACCCAAGGTGAATAAACCTACGCTATTGTTCTCGAAAAATGCCATTCTATTGTTCCCGACTTTGTAGTAAAATCACAGATAAGATAGTAGGTACATCAATGAACTCACAGATNNNCAGATGCGTCGAGGGCACCTCGGCATGAGTTTTATTACTTTACAAACCCGGTAACTAGCCGGCGGGCACCTGCGGTAGTCGGTGGGCAGTGAACGCGTTAATAGAATACACTATTCAATTAAACTCAATATGTTTTACATCTCAGAGTTCTATACGAACAAAAATGAATTAAATTAGTGATCGAAGTGTATGTATCAGTTTCAAATATTAAAATCAAATTTACCTGTTGTGCGCTAACAGACCGAGCCATTAGTTTCTGTAGATACTTTTCTCTCCTATGTTGTTCTCGTGTACTTCGAAGTCGATCAAAGTCATCCACATCGTCGTCTCCGCCGTCCACTTCATCCACTGAAAAGAAAAAATTAAAATACCTCATCGAAACTTGTTACAGGAAAAAAAAAACAATTATTATTTTTACCAGTGTAAAGAGCATGTATTCGACATTCCATTTTCTATACTAATATATTTATATTTAATAATAATAAAATGAATAACAGGTATTTTT
Organism: Cecropterus lyciades; assembly: GCA_002930495.1. Taxonomy (NCBI): domain Eukaryota; kingdom Metazoa; phylum Arthropoda; class Insecta; order Lepidoptera; family Hesperiidae; genus Cecropterus; species Cecropterus lyciades. The sequence goes on along the minus strand of MOOZ01000737.1, from coordinate 14,257 downwards.
ATTATGGTATTATGAAATATTGGCTTTTTACCGCTAATCCAGAATAATTCGTCTGTATTCGAGCGCAGCGTTCATATGGTCGTTATTGTTCGACAAATTACTTCATGGATTGTTCGCGAGTAAGTAAATGTTGCGTAACAAGTTTAATATACTAACGTAGTGTCTGGCTGCCGGCGGCGCTGAGCGAAGGCCCCACGTCGCTGTCGAGACGGGGGCGAAGCGCCGGGAAGGAGCCCTGCGTGTGCAGCGACGTAGCCGCCGGACTCGTCTCCCCCTCCGTAGGGCGCGGCCATTGCGACGGTGCTGATGATGATAGACGACTGTCCTCTGTGAACACGAGTTAATTTCATACTTATCCGCCGCTGATACTCAAAATAATCCTAATGTTAGATGGATTTGAAGTAATTGATATAATATGATATTTTTTTATAATATTTAAGTAGCAACCGAGCATGCAGTCCATCTGACAGTAGTGGAGTGCGACCCATAGACATCTGTAATCAACCCACGATAAGTTCAGTCTTATCTAAGGTTAGCCACAGATGTGTTACTACACCTGTATCCATAACTGGTTATCGTCGAATAATCCATACTACGAAAACTAATTACGGATCCACTGCTTTCGTTTGGGAGCTACTTGATCTACTCTAGTCTAAAAGGTCTATAATATAACTATATAAAAAGGTCCTTCTGCTTCTGAAATTTTATCATTCGAGGGGAGAGCATGAGCTTCCTTGGCCCGTCTACCTCTAGGCCACCCAAGAGCATGATTTGTATTTTACATTTATAGAAAGGATTATAAAAAAATGAAGTTATTTTTATCTTAAATAAACACTTACATTTACTTATAAACATTAAAAAGAAATGTCCTAAACTTGTAAAGCATTTTATGAGAAGTGTGGATCTGGATATTTATATATTCAAAACCTGTGATATATTTCCCTAGTATCCACCTACTACTGCTAAGCTTTACATAAATAATAGTTAAGTGACCCCTAATGCAATATATGTCCTACGGATATATATAATAATGTTAAATCTTGATTCAATATTTTTGTTAGTGCAACGCTTTACAAAAGATTTTCGTTCGAAGTCACGTTTAAGGTTACAAATAACTACATCTTTGTTATTTTAGCTGCTTATAAATTAATACAATCTTTTCAAGTTTTGAAGAATCCCTTCAAGATTTAAAATATATTAAATTTTATAAAAGTCGTCTAATCTGACTAAGTTGTATGTTAAAGGAATATGAACTATGAACTTACTACTCGTATGATTTGAATTTCTCGTTGGAACATCTACTGGTTTGCTCGGCGTGGGCGGTCCTTGTGCGAACAAACTCATCGCTGTGGGTCTGAAACAACAAAGATTGCTGGTTAAGAAAAAAAGACATAATTAAAAGTTTTTATTTAATCTCTATTATAACAATAGAAAATCCTTAAGTAATGTAAAACATAGTATTAAAAAAAGTATGTAAAAAAAAGAACATTTTTTATCTCCGTATTATGTTTTACAATGCAACATATGTGTAACATTTTATTTTTAACTAGATGAAAACCCGGTTTCGTTCAGTTGAAATGTGACTATAGGTAGATAGATATTTTTGTAGTTATAATCAACTAAAAGGTATTACGCCTTAGACTTAGAAGCAGATACTCGTAAAAGCCGCCAGTTCGCTGGACGCCACCACTTGTAGTAGCTAGTTTACAGTTTAATGTACGGGTCCCAGTGCTAGCGACACCCAAATTCATATTCCGAGCATATTTATACGAACCTACAACCTACCTACGTTCTCAACAGCGCGGCAGCGTGATGCAGAAATGCGAGATAAATTTAGGTAACACCATCTAGTATAAAATATCAAAACTATGTAAGGTAAATAAGGCCGCTAGATGGCATGTTCATTCTATTATTACGTGAATCGGTTTTAAGGAATTCAAGATGGCATCCGAGTGGCCAATATGCCGACTATTTGCACCATTAGAATTTTAAAAAATACTCGACAATCCGAATTTTGCGGATATATGTTGTCGACTCGAAATAAATATTTTTTTGTTTTATTATTTAGGTAAGATTCCAATCAAGTAAAATTCGAAAGCAACATTAGGTATCCAGGATGAAATGATATAATGAAAAATGCGACCTTCTACTCCTCGATAAATGTTATTTGGTGCCCAGATGATGCAGGAATACTGCCTCCGTTATGGCTTGGGATTAGGTTGAGCTTATCGTGAGTATATCGGAAGGGTTGGAACGTAAAAGAAAACGTAAAAACAAGCGAGCAGGGCGCGGTAGCGCCTTGCGATCGTGTGCGCCTAGTTCATATAAATACATACCTAACCTTTAATCACCTCTATACAATTTATGGAAAATTCGTTAGTCATGGCTAAGCTTAAATTTTTTTTAATAGTATAGAAGTAGCAAACGAGCCTGGAGCCCTGATGGTAAGTGGCTACTGCCGCCCATAGACATCTGTAATTAACCCTAGGTAAAATCAAAGTCTCACCTAAGGTTAGCCACATATGCGTTGCTACCCCTGAGGACTAAGATGGAATGTCTCAGAAAAGTATGTCTCCCTTACCACATCCTTCAGACCAGAACACAACAGCCCATAACAATGGCGGTGGTGCTTCCGGAGTCGAACCACAAAGAGTTCTACCACCTTCTAAATTTTACATTTGTGTTGAAAGTTGAATTTATGTTTCAGTTTATGGTTTCGTGTAAATGTATATTTATGAAGCATAATTAGTGATATTATATGAATACAAATATAAAGTGTATCATCACTAAAAAGCGTGAAAAAATAAATTTAATTAAAAATAGAAACCGACTTCTATGCCACAAAAAAGCAAAAAATGATTTAAATATATGTTGGTTTCTTACATACACAGTACCTACGTAGTTCTGAAATCGCGTACTGCAGGTAGTGAAAAATACAGTCGAATTGAGTCCCTTTTTTTGGAGTTGATTTAAAATTATTTAGATGCGGGCTATAGTAAGAATGTAGGGAAACATAATTTCATTGCGTAGGTCCGAGCTGCACTCTGAAAATAGCTCAACAAATATGCCACTCCGGACGTTTTGCACCCAACAAAGAAGACCAAAAAAGGGCCTTTTAATCTTCCTTCCATATATGCAGTTCCATCGCCCCCCCGACACGTTTCTGAAAAGCCAGTTTCTTTTGTAAAAGTAATTTCTGTACAATTATATGCAGATTTTACTCACGATAGCGTATTAAATGCTGTGTATTACATTATTGGGAAATCCACTCTTATTAAACATGACTAATGTCGTTGCGTTAATTACAACATTTGAAATCTAACTGTTCGCAGAATGATACATGAGAGTGAATCATGAATATAAAACAACGGCACTTTCGTCTCGCGACAATCTGTTGAATAAAAATAGTATTAGACGAAAACTTTACGGCTCAGGATAATGTATTCACGGCTAAATCTGTACCAAATCTGTTTATAATTTCAAATGAGCGCTCAATCCGATTGGCTTTAAGTTAACATTGTCTGGTTTGTTAAAAACATTTTCTACACGTATGTTGCAACTTATTATCTTGTTATCTTGAGTAGTGCTTAACGTCATCGTTCTAAGAAAACCATTCCTAATTTAGCATCTTTCAATTTTACATCAAACCTCGTGTCTTTTAGCAAAGTAAACTCAAGTTTGTTTGTAATTGTTAACAAACATACCTACTTTATATGTAGAAAAACCGTCGGTATTCAAGTACTTTAAAGAATAAATGACAAATATGTAATGTGACGGATAATATAGGTAAAGTTTATTAACGTTGTACTGTTATAAATAAATCAGTTGTAAAGAAAAAAAATTAGGTATCTCGTAAGGTATTTAAAAGTGACATAACAACAAAAATAAAATGAGAAAAATAACAAATGATAATGAAATATATATAAGTACCGATGTGTTAGAATTGAAAACTGTTACAAATGATAAAGGGAAAATGAATAATGACTGGGTTATCTTATTTTGTAATATGTACATACGATGTGTGTGTTATCTTACCTTATCATATTAATAAACGATGACATCCATTGTTTATTATGTCAAATTTATCACAAGATTTCTACAAAAGTTGCACCTACAGTTATGCAGAATTGCTTTTGTACATGCATATATATTTGAGGTCATCCATAAAGTACGACACATGTGGGGGGGGGATGAATGGAGTGTGACATGGTGTGACAAGGGGGTGATGGTGGGCAGGAGTACTAAATTTGGAGACGTCAGATTTCAAATATACATATGTAAGTATTAAAATATATAATTTGTGAACTGCTGTTTTATTTTTTATATTTTCTATATTTAAATTTGCAAAATATGACATCACACTAGGAAGGGAAGGTCTCCCAAATGTGACCAGTTGTAACAAGCACGGGGGGAGGAGTCAAAAAGTCGGGAAATTCCTGTGACGTAATTTATCGTTGGCTCCATTCCTATTTCTACCACAATTACCTTTCTTCTGACACAAGCGAACAAAGCTCAGTCAATACGCCTTTTCTTTTATACAATGTATAGAGCAGAAGATCATGTAATTTACGTGGTGTTGAGTGGTCAATGCTGCCCATGGACATCTGTTGCTAAGTACTCACAACAAAGTTTCTAACTGAAGCCAATCCAACAAAGCCAAAGCTAACCAAAGAGTTGCCATTGCCGAGGACTCAGTTAGTCGCTTCATAGGAAAGTGAGCCGGCAACCGCACCCTTCCACCGACGCGCGAGAAATGCTTCACGCTCGAAATACGTGTGGTACTTAGTTCGGCCATAGATAGAATTTTAACCAGGACACAGCAAGGCCAAAGGCACCAGACGATGACCAAGTTCCCCCTCCTTCCCCCCAGTCAACGACCTGTTCTACCTTTAAGTATATTATGAAGAATGAAGTTATCTATACTAAAATTGTAAACAGGCAAAGTTTGTATATTTGTGAGTTTCTAGGTAATCTCTCGATCTACTGAACCGATTTTGAAAATTCTTTCGCCAATAGAAAGCTATATTATTCCTGAGTGAAAAATGCGTGTTGCGTATGGTATTACATATATTTTTCCGTGATAGACGAATTTGCAAAACGGCCGATTTGATTTTGATGGGATTGTCACCGACACATAGGTTAAGTTATAACACGTAACTTAAGCCACTTCTGTTTTAGAAAAAGAATTAGAGTACCGCGCAAAAAAAAAATTATTTTGTTAAAAGGCATACGTAGGTATATCAAATTATATTTTTAAACGCGGATAAAACCTCGAGGTACAGCAAGTACTTGGTAGGTCTTCGCACATCTCACCTGTTCTCCGGTCGTTTTCCCATACTGGTGATGGTGGTTTGTTCGTCCACCTCTTCGATGACTTCGTTAGCGATCTTCATACTGCCGCCCGCCGCCGCCGCCGGCTTATTCAACGTAGGGTTACTCGCTGATATTATGAACCGGCCACCTGTAATTTTCAAACCATTTTACTATTTATGTAATCTTACTAATGTTATAAAAGAAACATACATATATCAGTATGTATCTTAGTCTTTTGCAAAACTACTCGAATTTCGTTGCATACAGCAGTTTACGAATATCTGGAATGCTCGATTCATTAGACCCCGTAAAATACTACGTCTGCAAATTCTTTTATGAGTTAAAAGTTTTCTTTGTCAAAACTTTACATAAAAAATCTAATATTTATTTGTGTTTTTTACAAAACCTATATAAAACAGTCAAGTTGATATTATAATTATTTATAATGATATAATAAGAAGTGATTAATATTTATAGATAAAATTGGCGATTTAAATAAATTATCAATATTATTGCCACACCTATTGATTACTTAATGTATTATTATGAACCGGTGTCTGTTTGAATATATTATTATTCACTATATTTATCAAGGAGAGTCTTGCCTTTACCTAACCCGTGTACCTGTAATCTATCAAGCATATTAATGACACTAATGGAAATGAATACGTTTTTTTTAATGAATTAATTACACCCGAAACAAAATAGATAGAATAATACTTTTAAAATTAAATAATTAATATTATTTTATTTTATAAGTATGATTATATCTATCTATAAAGCCCTATTAATTGTATGTGTTTAAAACAAATGTTACATATATGTATATAGAGATACAACTACATAATATGTCGATAATATTTCGTTAATTTGAGGCGTGTAAGGTTAAATATCTGATCGTCATTGAAGTTACATAAATATTCCACAACTAAATCGGTTAAGCGGACGCATTTGACCCATACATACTTAAGACCAACATTATAAAAAATATTAAGTCTATGTTTATCTATACTAATATATAAAAATTGTGTGTGTGTGTTTGTTACTCAAACGTGAGAACCATTGTTACGATTTACATGACATTTGTAAAGGATGTAGTTTATTTACTCTGTCAACTTATAGGCTATTATTGATTTCGATATCTTGCAATATTTAAAGATGGCGACTACTTTAGTGACGTCACTATACTCTTTGGTTACATGGGTACTTCAGCTAGTATTGTTATAAATTACCTCCATCCGTTTGGTTTGAAGTCGCAGAAGGTTGCCTCCCATCCTCCTTGGAGAACAGTCTCTTCAGCATCGATGTGACGGAGTTGGCTCTCGTCATGGGTGTTTGCTGTAACGACGCCATGGAGTTGCTGGAACCCATGGAATTTCGGTCATCCCGCTTTCCACGTCGGCTACCACGCGACACCATGAAGTGGATACCAGACTGCGCGTCGTCGCTCATTTGAAGTTGCTACAGAGATGAGAAAGTTTATTGAATTGGTGGTTAATTAATGTAAAATTAAGATTAATACATTTATTATATTTAGAATAATATGTAAAATTTGACAATTGTTATTATAAATTTGTTAAAAAAGGAAGAAGTAAACGAGGTATTTTTAATAGTCCAGATAGAAAATTAAAGCAGACGTTCACTGATGTTTCACGAGATTACTAACTCCCTTTATGTTCAAACACTTTAAACTAAACCGCAGCAACCATACTGCTGCTATAAAATAAATGTATACATAAAATATAGCGGTAACCCCACCATACTTCAAAGAGACTTAGTATCAAAAAACATAAACTAAAGAATAATTACGAGGTAACTTTCCATCAATATATGTAGATATGTAAACGTTATACGCAATTTTAAATCAAGCAACTAATTCTTTAAAAAATTACCAAGTATTTGGAATACAGTGTCCTGGCAGGACGTTATCCCTTAGTTGAATACAATGAATATGTGAAATGGGAAAAATAGAGCTATGTCGATGGCGAAACAAATGTACGAACTAAACGAAACGACAAAAAATAATGTTTTGCTTCACATTATATTATACACACAGGTATTCCCAGCTGCGTAAGTTGCATGTCATAGGTAGTAGGTATGTACATACGTACATACATACGTTACTCTAAATTGATTTATTTTTGATGTACTCGTATTAAAGCGGTTTACAATGTTGAACATAATATGAAAATGTCCATCCGGCATTTTAATATCCATTAAACGCCATGGAAATCCTTACGTTACTTTGCGTTCTAAAGGACCGTTTATACCGCTCTCTGTCTATTTCAAGGCAATCCTATGACAATTTGACGTCGACACTTTTCATACTCGTATGTGGGTATATTTTACAGGTGAGCAACGTGGAAAGAAATGGATATTTCTTTCTAACGTTCGGATAATTACGAGAAAGCCTCAATGAAATGGAGAAAAGAAAGAACGGCAGATAACATCGACACAGCTATAAATAACTTAACAATTAATTTAATTACAAACAAAGAAATAACAAGTGTTAGTGTAGATAAAGCTGCAATCAGATTAATACTTAGAGAAATTAAAAGATAGAATGAAAATAAGCCGTACAGTTATGTCCAAGGAAAGACTGAAGGTTATACAAACATTGATTAACAATATTTCTTTAGCAACATCAACCAATGCCTTATAATGAAATAACCTTATTTTATTACTCTTCCGGCCGTTATTATAAACGAAATTTATCACGGAAACGGGTAAAATATTTCCATCTAATTGCTGTTAAGAGTTATTTATATTTTATATATTAACATCGATTAAAATAAATAAATAGGCACGTGCATGATATATTATATAATGCGTTTTTTTTTTTAAATTATATCGTTAGTCAAGAGTAAATGCACTGTTTGCGCACACATTAATACGTCATTTTTAAATACGATACATAATGTGTAAATATTCGGTTAACAACACCTTGTACAAAAATATATTTTTTCTAAAGCTAATATTTGTTGCTACATCTATTTGTATATCTATAGTAAAGTACCTACATATTCTTCCTCGTATAATGTATTACAAGTAAATTTACGGTGAGCGAATGTTTACACATAGTTACGTATTTAAAACACATTGTCCTACTCATCGTCTAAAAACCAATAGATGACGATCCCAACCGCAGAGGAGCAACATTAAAGTTAGACCCGTTTTCCTGTAGACTACCCACCGAGAAACATTAAAACCCCGAACACCGACACAGCAAGCTCCACAGTCCGAGCGTGCAGCATGCTTAAATAAAGGTATCTAACCTCTGGCGGGGCGAACTTGTAACTCACGGTGTTGGAGGGGGCCATTTCGTCGATCTTCACCGTTGAGGGAGCTACGGTGACCATGCTGCGTTGGCGAACCGGGACGGCCACGCGAGCGGTCGAGGGTTCCGGATGTTCCTCGCGTTGATTCTCCGTCGCGATTGTGTACGGCAGCTCCGATGGGAACACCTCGTCCCAGTACTGGTCCCGGATTAGTTCGGGGTGCTCGTGGTGCATCTCGTCTACTATCATGTATGACACCTGTGGAATGATACACGATGATATTTATGCGTTTCACAATGCAATGTCATGAGTTTTTATGTGGAAGAGGTATTTTTTATTAGATTGAAGTAACAAACAGGTATGCAGTCCACGTGATGGCAAGTGATAACAAGACATCAGTAAACACTTTTATTTAAAAGAGGAGTTCTATCTGAAGTCGACAACAGATGCGTTGCTACTCTCAAGGTCTAAGATCTAAGATATTCGCCTCACATATAAGTAAACCAACAACCACACCCTTCCACCGATACGCAAGAACTGCTTCGAGCTAAAAATAGTTGTGGTAGCTGATTTTTAAAGCATTGGATTATCTATTCCAAGTGTATTTTTATACTGCTTTATCACTGGGCTTATTTCATCTTCATAATTCGCCTATGATTTATAGTAAATATATCATTAATGAACACCAAAGACCACATGATTCCCGTATATAGTAAGTGAGATTAATTGATACATTCAAATACAAGTAGTCTGCTCTAGAATGAGTTGTACCAATACGGTAGTCGTAATCAGAACAATGCATTGCAAACTCATTTAATGCGTGCTAATTTATTCTCCTTTGTACCATATATAGAGAACAAAAGAAGTAGCACTTAATAATTTGATGTTGCAAATCTTACAAGATATAATATTTTGATAATTGGTTATTTGAAGTATACCAGTTTTTCTAAACATAAGGTGCAATTATTTGTATATCCTCATAAAACATCTTACCTAACATTATTTGTCTACAGAATAGTCAGAGTCATTGAAATACCTGTGCAAATAATGCGTATTACTCACACACTAGTATTACAGGAAAAAGGTGATAATCACGTGTGTAGTTATGAACTTAAAATGTGCAAATTAAACGCTTTCTATACTCATAGCCCCACACTAGGATTTTCTCCTGTGTCGTGGGTGCCATGGACACACAAAGACGAATACACAACAGCCAGA
>MOOZ01000736.1:976462-989573 GCA_002930495.1 Cecropterus lyciades | reverse complement strand
TGTTTGTTTTTTGTTTTTTGTTATGTGATAACGGGAGAAACCGTGTGGCACAGCTAGATAACTGTATTAAAGCTAATTTTTCACGGATCGACTCGAGTTGCACGGCTACCTACATCTTTTGTTTGTACAGGGTGGTAAGTTTAGACATTTGTCCGAGGCATAATAACTTAATCAGACTGGTATCTCTCATCCATTGCCGAGAGATACCAGTTACTACAAGTTGGTTAAGCTTCGTTGTCGGGTATAAAAATGTATAGATGTAATAGAAACTTCACAAGATCATGAAATGAACACGCCTTTGTTTTTTTTTTCAAAACTCTATTTTTGGAGTACAATAAATCTTTTTTCTACCAGTAAAGTCCACACCTTTGGTAAATGACGTGTTAAAGCTCGGTCAATGTTTCCTAAATTCGGCGTACAGGCAAAAAAGTAGGATTTTTACAACTCTCGTTTTTTTTTCCTTTTATAGTCTTGTCATAGACATTGATATTGAATACTTGTGTCATATCATATAGCTAATCGCCACTCGCCGTCGGTGTTGCAAATTGGCGGCATATAATACCAGCTTTATGTGTTCCTTTGTTTGAGATGGACAAAAACGTTCGCACAAAAAGAAACAATACAACACAAGACTCGTTTGATTCGCGTTCAGTTTTCTCATTATTCACCCGTTTTAGAGCCGGTTATTAAAACTTTTATATCGAAACACAGACTTCTAATAATACTGTGCACTTCCTATTGTTCTGTTTGAGTCGCTTTGAAGCGCTGTGCCCGGCGCCTCTGACATTACTTTGAGATATTTTTACGGAATCCTTCATAAGACAGTGATGATGGTATTTTTAATTTAGAAGTAGCAAACAAGCATGCGGTCCACGGAAAAAGTGATCTGTAAGTGGCCACTGTCGCCCATGGACATCTATAATCAACCCCAGATATGGCGAGGTGAGATGAGGATGATTGAGATCGGCCACAGTTGCGTTGTTGCCGCTGTGGACTAAGTTGGAGCGCCTCAGATAAGTATATCTTACTTCAAGCCAGGTTATTTATGTTGGGTTCCAGCCCAGTCTTCTTGTCCCGGCTTGAGCTTTAGGTTTGCTATAAAACTCGGTGAAGCTGTAAAGGCCAATAGGGCCAAAAGTAACTACACAACCGCTAAAAAAAAGTTTGGCGGTGTTGCCTCCGGAGTTTTGTTTAGTCCACACGAATCTCAGAACTTTTAAAATTTATGACTGTACCTTACAATAAGTTAGTATAATGAATAATGATATGTTTTATTAATGAAGAGGTAGATCATACTTTGCTATTCAAAATCTTGCTAAATTGGCATAAATAGACGTTGCAATGATAGTGTAATCAGTAGCGAACTATGATTGAGAGCTCTGTCTTCCACGGATCGGTTTTAAATCAAATGTTATTTAGTAACTGTCTTTTATTCAAACATAATGTTAAATTGGTACTCATATAACTATAATTCGAGTTATTGTGAAAAAAATAATTGCCACCGTGGATATCTGATAGTATTTACACAAATACGCGAAAGAAAATAGGAAGTATCTTTAAATAAAACGTTTTTAATAAATTATTTCTTTTCTAAAGTATAATGTTCTGAATATTGTGTATCTAGTCTAGCCTGTCCAAGAAAAAGTATTCGATATTTGATAATATTATCTTGTATTTTTAATTTAATAAAAAAATATTATAATACATACAACAATAATTTATTTTGATTGGTTTCTTCATAACAAACCAACGCTAGAGTATTACGTTTTAATCTTGTTACGTATTCCGTTGACAACCAGCTGACCACTGACTTCAAGTTCATATTTCCGGAAGGGATTATTAATTACTAGTTTCTACCCACGTTTTTGCTTGTATATAATGTAAAGTTAATTGATTATATTTATTTATATATTACAAAGCATACGACCCTTATACAATAATGGACATTTTATATACTACAACTGTAGAAATTTGTCTTAGTGTATTACAATGTTGCCCATTTTAATAAAATTTAAATATCAAACAAGCCATCAGTTAATCTGAACGTAATCAATAACTGCAGCTAATGTACTGCTGTGATCAAAGTTAATTAATATTAGCTTTTGAACGTAAATATGTTGGTAAGTTGCTATTCCAGTGGCTTAGGTTCTTCATTGTTCACAAGTCGTTAAGAAGGAATATCAGAATTTATTTTTATATCTATAGACTTGTCGCGAATATTTGTAGTTCCTTACAAAATGGCGGTCTTATGATGCAATATCAACCCGTTGTAAAAAAAACTATCCGCATAGAAAAACAAAAAATAAAGTGTAAATAAAATAACTTGTCCATGCATAATTAAAAATAAACTAAGTTGAAATACTCGTATAAGTCTACCCTATCACATCGTTAATGCACCAAAACACAAAAGTGGCGGTGGAGCATTTTTATCAGATTGAAGTAGCAAAGGAGCATGCAGTCCACCTTATGGTAAGTGGTAACTGCCGCCCATGGACATCTGCAAGCAACTTCTCGTAGAACAGGGGTCCTATCTGAAGTTGATCACAGATGCGTTGCTACTCCCGAGGACTACGATGGTCGCGGATAGGTGTGACGGTGGTACATTCCAGCCCAAACTACACTGGTTCTACCACCTGTAAAAGCTTCCGTAGTCAGACCAATAGGTTCCATTTTCTTGTTTGGTGAATTCATAAAATGTTAAAAACAGCTTCATAACATCATCACAGTCCACAAGATATGGTATTATTATAACAACAAATTAATGTAAGACATGCACAAAATGATTTCATCACAAATAAACAAAACATACAACAGGATATGGTTCGATGAAATCATTAATACCTACTTCCCGACTAGTCTGATTACGAATAGAAAGCGACGAACTATTTTTATTATATAAAAATTTCTGAATCTGCTAAACGGCGCAAATATGTACATAGTTTTGGGGGAAGGTTACATATTTGTCCCGCTTGAGGTAGAAACTAGGTCCTTGGGCCGGAAGCACGACGGCTTTAGAAACAACTGTCGTCACGACTGATCGATGTTTCTAGAGACCCAAGGACAGGTGCGTATTTTGGCCAAAGAAAAAGTTTGGCCATTCAAAAAGGAAACACAGCTAGCATTCTTGGGTCTCTCCCAAGAGGCAGAGATTTGCACTCTTTGTTTTACCTGTAATTTAGATAGGTATTTCTGTTAGGTTTTAATAGATATTTTGTTTTTCTTTTTACATTAATTTTAAATTATTCTTATGGAATACAATAAAAATATCTACTCATTCTAACGAGCACAGAGTAATTGTGTTCCAGTTGGCTTTGGAACGTATTTTGTTTCATCGTCAGTGTCTTCCATTATCTGAATCGTTGTAAGTTAATTTTGTTTATTTAAAAGAAGATACTCACTATTGACTAATCATCGCAAAGCCTATAAACTTACAAAATCTAACACCATGAAATTTGAACGAAGGGTCAATTTAGAATGTAGACACCCACTGAGAAATGATTTCTCATATTCCATACCTAAACAAAAATAATTAAACAGGGGTTCGCTATTGTTAAGTCGCAGACAACAACTTTATACACAATCCAAACATTTATTTTTCTACGTGACATTGTTATCATATGTAGAACTATGTACCTATTTTCGTATTTTTAACTTACATATTTGCCAACATTAGCTAACATTACTCAGCCAGTGGTCGAGCCATGGCCTGGCATATGGTATTTACGTTACGCGTGCCTGAACAAAGCAAACCCAATCCTTGTATCATATTTTTACGCGCGCTGTTAATAACCTCATTTTACTCGATATCGGGGCGCAAATAATCAATTTCAAGATAAACAAACATGGAGTATCGAAACACATCTGCTTTAAGGAACTTATTCATGCGCGGTTCTTCGAACGCTTGTTTATGTTAGGGACTATTACGATGACTGATGATGTAGTTCGGAATTGGCGGTTAAACTTCCGTATAATTGGTGATGATTAATCATTAGAAGACTCAATGGCTGAAGTAATAACGTGATCGTAAACTGTACGTGATGAATAGGAAAGAGAGTGAGTGACAATACTCGCAACAGGTAGAGGAAATTGGTCACAAATGCCATATGAAGTTCAAATACAACTGTTTCTGCTTTAAAAGTCAATCAAGGAGACTGACAACAGAGTCTTACTACGTAGTTATCTTCTGCGGTCATTGACTCGTTCGTTTCTCGAATGAAAGTATAAGTTACTTAGACGGCAAATGATCTATTGGGTCCCTAGAATAACTTTGAACCCTCAATGAATAAAGAACAAGATTCCTATATTAATCTCTATGCACGTGTATACTATTACGTCAGTTAGTTACTATGAGAAGACCAGAGTATAAAATGTTTTCGCAAGTTTAAGGTCGAGGCTTAGCAGAAGAAACATGCATAACAATGTAATTAGATTACGACTCAAGATGACAAAGGCAAGGTTACTACGCAATACAAGGAACACTAGTAAGCCCATCGCTATTGATAGGCCTGATGCTAAGACGGTAAATCAAGGTATAAGATGTCTCACTACGGATTCTGATTGCACGCGTAAGTAACACGTGCTGTTGTTTATATTTTATCCATAAATATTAAAAAGAAACGTAAGAGCTGACGATCTTCAATAACTTAACAAATTTTATTTAAACGTATGTATGTGAGAATATCCTCGATGTAATCATCTTCCAAACAAAACTTAATTAATATCGGTTTATTCATTTAGGAAATTAAGAAGCAAAAATGCTATACATAAACCTACAAATGTGTAAGTTAAACTTATGATAGCCCTTTTTTGCATCCGTAGTTAAAACACAAAATTAAAAATGCTAAAAACGATTGTGCCTATGAAGGGTTAACATATCGAGAAACTAAAATGCTCGTGTGTGACGAAAGATACATACATGAGTACATTAAAAATATTACAAAAGATGAATCAAATACGCAGCCGCTTATGACCAGGAAACCTTGGATGCATCTAAAAGATAGAGCGATCGGCAATGATTTCTGTCAACCGTGCAAAAGATGTTTTGTGTATTCTAACTATAGACACGCGTGAAAGCAAACAAACCGTATCTGACAGCTTATGACGGATCTGGCATCGTACAATCGTCAGATCGCGTGCCAAGTGCCAAATGCGTGCGTACAGATCGATGATCCGGACGATACATCAGGATACAACGATTTGTATTGATGGAAGTCGGTTTACCAAGAAGCCATAAAGCAACAAGTGAGGAGAGCTTAAAGGATAGAAAAGGTAAGTGGGAGAAACTGCAACAAGAACAAATAGGTTAAGGAATAGTTATAGACAATTATATCTATAACTATTCCTAAACTATTATATTAATAATAGTTTAGACATCAGTAAGGATAATATAAATAGAGTTAACTACAACAAATGCGTCTGTCAATAAACTCAAAAAGACGAAAACAATTTGTTAAATTGTATAACAATAATTATATTATATTGAACAGTTTATCAATAGAAAAAAATATTAAGTAATGCATAAAAATAAAAAGCATGAACGTAAAATACTGATGCTTTATCATATAGTCTTCGATACGCGATTTTTAATTTAGTTGATGCCTTACAGTCATATAAGGCGACCATCTTAGTTCTCGGGAGTCGCCACGCATCTGTGATTAATTTCATATAGAAACCTTGTCCCTAAGACGCAAGGGCGGCAGTAGCTACTTACTCAGGTGGAATCATATTCGTTCGCTACTTCAATCTTATAAAAAAACACGCAAATAGTTTTACCGTTTCACCCTATCAGTCATTCATTGGCATGGAAAAGCAGCGCATTACGCGGAGTTGCTCCATCGTCCACTTCAGTCCAGCACTCAGTCGATAAGGAAAGCAAGTTTACAATCGATCCATTTGCGATACACAACATCAATGATGTATAGGCGCGGGATCGCCCTGGTAATGCGGACCGGCGTACGAGTTTCGTTCGAAAATAGCGCGCAAGTGGGTTAATACCCGTCACTTTTTGCCACGCACCAGACGATAGTAAAATGCTTTGTGTGCTGTATCTACATAGGAAATGAGCTTCATATAAGAAGACCATATAGGGAATAGTGGTGCTCATTCTGGAAATGGAAAAGAAATAACAAAAGAACATTATGATGTAATGATTGGTCGAAATTTGGCAATGGTCACCTACAAACCTACAAAACCTAAAGTAACAAAATAGTCTTATAAAATTTAAATACAATTTTTGATCAAAGTACCTATGTAATATGGGAACAAATGGAAAGAACATAATGATTAAATTAGACTGATATTCAATACACATACATCGTGTAGATGCAAAACAGACCATAAAGATCTCGAAAACTAATTCAGGCGAAGATAAGCAAGTAGCCAATGAGGAAGAAACAGTTTAATAAATGTTCTCCATTCCGACCTTAAGACCTTCGGTTGGATCATTTGCCACTTAATAGTATATTAAACAGTAATAGCCTAACAGTTTACCCAATAAATCTCGTATTGACTGAAATCAGTACGTCTGGGTTGTGTTCGAGTCCGAGTGCGGTACTACGATGTGCGTTATTTTTGCGAACCACTAAACATTGTTTATTTTTAAACTTAATTTCAAATGTTCATTTATATCTGGATAAATGTTCCCGTATTTATATCTCTCGGTAGTCACGAGTTGAAAAGTTTCTATTTCCACGTAAACTGCGAAATTAGTCATGCTAGCAGTGTTGCAGTGCTGACATAATAGAGTCATGTGAAATATATATCTTTTGTGACAGAGTGAATTCTCTGGTAATAAAACTATTATTACATAGACAACAACAAAAGATGACCACTTAAACAAAACATTAAATAAAATTCTCAGAAAGTCATGATTATCTACTACTGGATTTTTGTTAATTAAACCTGCACACCACCAGATAACTTCTGTAATAAAAGTTAATCAATTTTTCCTAAGTAGTTTTACAGACTGAAGTCTTATCTACGTCTTGTAAAAGACGTCTATCACTGTTATGAATTATAATATAAGGGGAATATACCCCTTTGCCATTTCTAGTATGGGTAAGAATATTATAAGAATTTGAAAACAGTATCATGGACCATGGATTTATGAGACCTTTAGAAAAGTTATTAGTAAAACATATTGTTAAATTTATAAAATTCTATAGTTTTATAAAAGCCTTATGAATCTTCAGGCAAAATAATTTTAAGAAGACATTAGAACAGAAGAGACATAAACACAAATATTTTTCCTTTTATGTCCAAAGACTATTTAAAAGTTGCAACACAACGTTACAACAGAAATGGTATCAAGTCTTTCCTGTCCCGCAGCAGAAATGACACCTTCATATTGTGTTTCAGTTTTAGAGGCAATAGTACCTCTGCCGTGCCGTATGTAGGTCTGTGCTGTGTGATGTCGGTCTTAAATATTACTACTCCCTTTCTCCCGTAGATGACATAGGAGGCGACTAAGGAAAAAATCCAACATCATGGGCAGCAGCATGATTCTGCGACACATGCCAGGTGGGGTGATTATATCCGAAACCGCCCATTAGAGGAGGGCTATGTCCAGCAGTGGATTTCAAAAAGTGAATAGATCGATGAATAGACTTGTAATAAATTTCAAGAAGGATTTATAGTTGGATTGGGTTAGTCATTCCTATATTTAATACTTCGTCATCAACCCGTTAATGTGTATGGCATTATATATGTTTGGCACGAATTACCTATCAAAGCGAAAGGAATTCAGGATTTAATACGTCAAAAACAATATGTTACGGTAACCATAATTATGTCATACGTTAATACCTACGTAAAAAAAACGTCTAAAGTGTGAAACTGTATCTCAGAAATTAAATTTGTTGCTAACTTTTACGAACTGTCATTCCGCGTTTTAAATGTTTATATTTTTACACAAACGAATGTTTTCGCTAATATAAACTACATAAAATTTCCAGAGGTTTAATTACTTTATCTAACTTTCCTTGCCTAATAGTCCATCCATAAGCCTTTAGCGGTCCTTTTTATCAATCATATTCCTCCCCGAATGGGGGTTTTGTGTCGATAATTAATAAGTCAATACTGCCGCCCGCGGACATTTGTAAGCAGTTTCATATAGAATAGGCACGGGTTTTGTCTGACGGGGTTGCGGGCGGCAAGAGTGGGAGCTGGAACCGTCCAGCCAGGCGACCCCGGGAAGGACGGCGGTATGTGTGGTCGCATATCGTCGTAAAGACAAAATATTACATTTGAATTTGACATCTGTCATTTTTATGCGATTGTTCACTGTGTTTTCTGATTTTCGTGCCTATATTTTGTAAAATATTTTGTGGTATTAAAATGGAGTCGGGTTATAAAGAGAACCGAATCATATCGTATTTGTCGAATGATTGTGTACCAGGCTATTGATAGTTACAATGAAACCTCCTCTGTTTGTGAAAGAAAAAGATCTGGCCGTCCACGTAGTGTTAGAACGAAAAAGGCGATCAAAGCTGTAAGGGACAGAATTCGAAGAAATCCGATGGCAAAAGATTTTATCTCGGGAGATGAAGACTTAGAACCATGTCGCGTAATTTAAAAGATGACTTAAGACAGGATATAAGAGACGTACAGGTCATTTCTTAACTGATATAATTAAAAAAAAAATACGGTGATAAAATCAAAACAGCGTTAAGCGGTTAAAAAACGGGAGGTCACAGAAAAAAAATTGTTTACGGATGAGATTTTTTTAACAAATCAGCAATATTTAAACAAAAAATGGGCGTATCTATGCTGCTATGCTGAAAGCTCTACAGAAGCTTCTCAATTAGTCAATAGTACAACGTGGGTAATATCCGACTTCAGTGATGGTTTGGTGGGGTGTCAGCTATGAAGGAATGATTGAGCCATGAACTGCTTCACGCTAGAAATAGTCGAACATAATACGTTCTACTACCCTGATCCTTTTAAGGACCTGGGAAGGGAGTAATAGACTTTGAAATTTATCGGCGAAATACAAGAAATACCCCTCTCCTTATATATACGCCTATGCTTACTTTATTACACTATGTTTCACTCCAACCGATGTAATTTCCAAAACGGTAATCTTTTATAATTTAACAGTAGAAATAAAACGGTGGGTCAGTTATCTCACACCGCTGAACAGTGGCGAATGTTGGCAGCGTCCATTACAGGCTAGTATTAATCATTCCTAAGACAAATTTAATGCTCAATTAAGGGATTAAATTTTTTTCTGGCAAAGAACTAATGGCACATCATGCCAACTATCTGTTTCAAGCTTCGCGTGTTTAACGTTAGTTATTTTGAATACTATCTAGTAAGTTTTCGCTATAACAAATTAGAAGGAAATTTTAGGAAAAGGAATGGCGAGCAATTTTGTCGTAGAACTATACATGGTTCGATTCCGGGGACACCAATGCAACATCTATTTCTACTTACAGCAGAAATAATTAGTTACGGTTCGTAAGGTCTAATAATTGTGAGAAACATGCGAGACATTCCAACTTAGTCCCAAGTGGTAACAACTCAGATACATTAAAAGACCAATAAGATATAGACCTTGAAAAATAATAAACAAGTTGTTTGTGAATTCTCAAGAAATATGACTAATTATGCTAAAGTGAAAAAGTTTAAAGTAAATTAATGAAAAGTGCAATTGGACAGAAGAGCAGTACCGATCCTGGTATAGATATGGAATCCTAGTGCTAACCTTATCTTATATCTTTTCAAAGTATTATTTTATTGTTCTTATAGAGTTAAAAATATTTTTATGATGAAAATATATAAAAAAGTATAAATAAAAGATTATGATGCTGTACAGACATGTAAAGTTTCATAATCAGTAAATTATTATTTAATATTATTTCGTTATTATTGTATTACTATTACGTCTATGTAATCA
This sequence comes from Cecropterus lyciades, assembly GCA_002930495.1. NCBI lineage: Eukaryota > Metazoa > Arthropoda > Insecta > Lepidoptera > Hesperiidae > Cecropterus > Cecropterus lyciades. Next base: position 979,678 of record MOOZ01000736.1, on the reverse strand, counting down.
CGAACACAAAAAGTAAAATATCGATTAATATAATTCAAACAAAAGCAAGGGTAATTATTAGCAGAGGCTCGTATAATCCAGAAAAAATAATAGAGCCAAAATAGAGTTTTAACGGGAGCATTTCGTTTTAAAACCCGAAATAATAGCAACGAAAATAATTTCCAGTTGTAAAAGTTCTAAAAAAAATGGAAACAGCGCGCGATACTAGTCGTAGGTAATAATAAAATATGCGCATGTCGAAAAATGTAAGCAGATCCGACCTATATAACGCGGCACACCGAAAGATGTTTAAATCATTCCTACGCACCATTATTATATGATCGAATAATTCGTTTTCAAGCTCCTCTTGAAAAATGTCCGCCATTATTTCAAACAGAACGAGAAATCTGTTATGTATGATAATTATTATAAATTGTGATTAGTGTCTGTCTTGTTATCTTTATTACTATGATGAATGACAGAATTTGGTGTCAACTCATTATTGTCCCACTGCTGGGCATAAGTTACCCTCGTGGTAAGATGATTTTAAACAATATCCCACCTCGCTGGCCATGTGCAAAAGTGTAGACCTTATGCACCTCTGAGATTTTTTTTAAGTTGTATGCGTGTAGGATTCCTCGCGAAGTTTTCCCTCACCGTAAAGCAGTGATAATTCATCTCTAATACGTACATTATTTTAGAAAAGTCAGAGGTGCTTGCCACGGAAATTTCAACTTGGACCTCTCGACTGAAAGGGCGAGTTTCAACAATTAGTCTTTTACTTTCGCTAATAAGATGGCGGATTTCATATGGGTACTATAAGCTACGAACGTTCACGAACTACAGCAAAATCTCTAAAACGTATATTAATTCTACTTTCATGTTATGTTTTAAGATTCTATGTTTATTTTTTCATAAATATTGGCATAGTCGCGCGTGAACGTAAGTCGTGCATAAATTATAAACTATTAGAACCCCGCATAATGCCAAGATCATTTCAGATATAACTCTTTTCACGGCAAATCGCTGAACTGTTTAAACGCTATTTATTTACCCGTGTTTCTATATCTATCATTATTTATTTGGAAAAGTATTTCCCGCGTCGTTAGTTAAGTGCCGGTAAAAAATAGGTGTAGCTACTTTTAAAATAGTATTGGAGTTTTACGTAACAAACGGCCGACGGGTTTGTTTTATGCGCTTTTAATATCGACCATTTTATCGCGGCGGTAGTTTTTTAAACTGATTTACTGTAAAGCAAAACATGGATGGAAAAATATTTTGAAATAATAAATGTCAAAAAGCAGTTCGATTTGACATTTTATTCGAGTTCTGATCTATGAAAGTCAACTTCAAATGAAATCGAAAAACCCCATAAATCGAGGTTCATCGCAAGGTATATTCAACAAGCATATATATCTCAATCAAATAGACCTTAAATGTTCATGCGTAAATCTAACTCCAAGTTGCAAATTTAGATATACCTATATAACTTCATAAACAGTTGGAAGGACTTATGGAGAAACGTGAATAGAAATAAAACAATTTATTTTTTTATTTTTTGGAGTTTACGCCTTAAGAATCGATTTTCATATAAGGCGCCCGGTATGAGAAAAATGTGAGATAATTGGCGCTGTTTACAAGTATTGAAACTTATTTCAAATTTTTCCATCCGTCGCATAGATGGCGTTGTTTACAACAATTGAAACTTATTTAAATTTAGTTTTATTACGCCTGTTTAGACAACCGTATTTAAGGAGTAAAGGGAGTAAAGAGTAAGCTGACACACATTTTTTTCTGACGTGAAGAAATTCTTGCGTTTCGCTGGAAGGTTGCCGGCTCACATATATAAGTATGAAGCGACCATCCTAGTTCTCGGTAGTAACACCGTGTCTGTGATCGTCATCAGATAGAACTCCTGTTCTATATGAAGTTGCTTACAGATGTCCATGGGCGGCAGTAACTGCTTAACATCAGGTGGACTGCATGCTCGTTTGCTATTTCAATCAGATAAAAAAAAAACTTATACTCAGGCTGAGTATAAGTTTTTTTTTATCTGATAAGTGAAAACGGAGGAAACACTAAAAGAAGAGAACCTGCCTTTTAGTTATTGCCAACCTCGTTTTGTTTTTTTAAGATTTTTTTAAAAATCTATGTACACCAAGTGCTATTACAGTACCTAAACTGGGATTTAAATATTGAACGTAATATGAAGGATCATTTCAGTCGCCCACTGCAACATTTCCGAACTCAAAAGAAATCAATAAGTGAATCCCGACCGGGCGAGCCACTCGTGAGATACTTGTAAGTCCCAAAAGTAGCACACAGTGTAAGTAATACGGCCTGGCACTTTGACTTATAAATACTTACTTCCTAGACCTGAGAATAGCCCGTCTGGCTATCTGTTTTCATCAACGGAAAGCAAATATTCACTCTATTCAAATGTATGTACCGACTCTATCAATGTTAGGCCAATCGGAAAAATAAACTAGGCATTTGTTGAAGCGATTTACGATTGTAAATAATTGTAACACACGTAACAGAACCGTGTTACTACGAGTATCAAGGTTTTCGTTCAAGGTCCCGTTCCTTCCGAATACGCGCGCCTAATGTTTAGTTTCTACGGTTTGTTATGCTGTCAATTTAAGATATGGCGCGAGGTGCGCTCAGATCTCGGGAAAACGTTTTGTGTCGGCCGTTAGTTTGTTTGTTGGATTATTATGACTTATCGCTCAAACCTTGGCTCTTGGAGTTTGCGTTAAGGGTCAATGCATGTCTTATGTGGGAATAAGGTACAGTGCACATATTTTTTTCACGAAATTGTTTAATGTAAGTTATAATCTTAATGAAAAGTAAAGCTCTACGCAAACACATTTATAATGTCTCACTTATATTGAGTATATTGACTATAAGTCAAACTTACGGTGATCGAACCATCGGGCTTTACATACCTTAATACTGTTCGTCGTGTTAAAGTTCCAGTGGAAGGATTTTCATGTCGGCTGACTTACATGTACGGCCACCATCTTAGTCCCCAGAAGTGACGACGCATCTGGTCTGTGAAGTTGGTTCCAGATTATCAATTTATGTCCATGGGCAGCTTTGACCACTTACCACCAGTAATACAGCAAGCTCTTTGCTACTTCAATGTATAATAAATAATAAACGTAACATAAACGCTTTCTACACTCATAGCCCCACAGTAGGATTTTCTCCTGTGTCGTGGGTGCCATGGACACA
>MOOZ01000736.1:954505-967358 GCA_002930495.1 Cecropterus lyciades | reverse complement strand
GTTGCCAGCATTCTGGGAACTCATCCTAGGGACAGCAATTTGGACGCAGCTTTTTATATTTAATTTGGCAATTTGTTTCTTTTTACATTTAATTTTTTATACATTTTATTGTTAAAATAGTTAGTTAATATTTTGTCGCCCCTTGAGGACTTTTCTTCCCCATCGGTTATCGGTCCTTCGAGCGATGTGGTCGGGCCACTGACACTTCAGCTTGCTAATTTTGAGAGCTATGTCGCCATGAACATAAACTTAGATCCAAAACAAATATCCAAAACTGTAATGCAAATGTCTATCTAGCCGAAGATCTAACCTGGACCGACTGAGATAGCCAGGTCGTTTACGGTAACTGCAAGTCATATGACGCCGCAGTTATTACGATATCATATCAAGATATGTTGCTATATAAAACAAATATCCATCAAGTAGGCACCAACAACAGAAACTGCATAAATCTTAACTTTAGAGTACACAAAAATATTTAAAAAGAACAAATTAATTTGATTTTATGTAATTTATTTAGACAAATGCATAAACAAGACAAAATCAGAAATGTATATGTACAAATTAATGATTAACCTTTGTCGGTTTTTAATGCAGCTAATAAACCTCACCAACGGATGTACGGGAAAGATTAAATAAACAGAAAGTCGAAAATTAAATTCATGCGAAAATCACCGACACACAGATTAAAAATAACGCATTAGGTATCTCGTACATGTATTTCAATCTAACGAGACATATTTTAAATTTTGCACTGAGTTCTGCGTTTTGTACCATAAATATTTGTTTTGTTTCTTTTTTATTAAAGAAATCTGGCGGCCCCGCCCGCTTAGGTCATGTGCCACGGTGAAAAATATCGTATATGTTAATCCATTCCATTAAGTATCTGTATGACAAAATTCATTATATTCCAATCAGTAGATTTATGTAGCATTAACCATACAGAATAACAATATCAAAATACGTAGTTAATTTCCCAGAAGACCTAAAATTCTAACGTAATATAACAGATAAAATAATATATAAACTTGTCAACAAAACATTTGTTTGATTTTATCTCTATTGGAGCGGAAGTAACTGCGTCACTCGGTCATATTTTATATAGATTTGTCAACGCGTTAATATAAACATCATCAGGCGTATCAGTTTGTTCATCGTTTTGTATCAATCAGCAAGCGCCTGGCCATCAATCGGTCGCCATTTTACGACTGACAGAAAAGCGCGCGAACTTCTTCAGCCATTGAAACATTGATAAGACACGATTTTGGATTTTAGATAATGACATAAATTAAGGTTTTTGAGATATTATAATAATTTACTAATAAAATTTGAATCTCTTGATTTTAAGAATAAAATTAAAATAGTTACAGTGTCAATGAGATAAAATGTATCTAGTAGATAAATAATTTTGGCAATTGATTATAGAATGTCCGAAAATCTTAATTAAGAACATAACTAGTCTAACATTATGATGTCATATTCAAATAATGTAACAAATGACAAAGAAAACACACTTGTAGATAGAAAAATAACGTAATTTAATAAAAACTAGGTAATATTGATGTCAAACGAAAATACAGAAATTAATCTAGTAATGAGTGAAAACTTTATTGACTCTAATTTTCGGCGGGCATCAAACGAATGTTACGATATGAAAACTGTTCTGTAGAATGATTGGAGCTATGTAAACATCTTAATGTCGCAAATAAAACGCACTCTTTGATATTCTTGTTATCTAAAATGTTAATTTATTTAGTTAATTGATTTGCGACAAAATGTCGTTGATGTGACCTATTTATTACCTACTATTACGTTCGAACTAAAGTATGACGTCATGTCCTTAAATAAGGAAGTAAATAAAAGTTTTTAAATTTATCAAACGAACGAATAAATTCTTATTTTAAGAAATTATGCTCACTTACGTAGTATTACGTACTTTAACAGTGAAAACACCGTGAAGATACAAAGTTTTACATACAGAATACATCGCCTACGATGCTTGAAAGTTCTATAAACAAGAAGTTCTGAAGTTGCATGATGTCTGCGAATTCGCACTTGTCAGAGACTGATTATGGAATAAATCTTTACATTGAAAAACCTGTGCCCTTGTGGGACAATAATGCGTTGTTTATGACGGCAAATCAATCAAAAATTAATAATAACTTTTAATACATTTGTGATATTAATGACAAGATCTCGCGCAGTAAATCGCATTTTTACCAGGCAAGCATGATTAGTGGGTGTTTATTGTAGTGGTACATTGTAATCCGCTCGGCGTGGATATGGGTCAACATTGTCCAAACGCCCGAACGATCGACTACGGGATATCGGAGCTTTCACAACGATGGATTCCTGACTTGTCTTATAAGAATTTATAATTGCAACTATCTTTAAGGGAATATAAATTTACTTGGAACGATTCGTTAAGGTTATACAGCTATATAACACAGTTTATATAAAACAGCTTTGTGTCATCGACAAATATGCATTGTAGTCTTTCTTGGAGTATTACTCTATTTAAATATTGTCGCTACAATAAGAAGAAAGGGCTATTTGGACTAAAACGGATGCAACTCTAGTTTTTCCTCCCACCATATATATACAAATCCTATAAGATTTTTATAAGTTAGAACTACCACGTAACCATGGAATGTAAAAACCAACTGTACGGAATAACCAATGCTCACTAAATGTGTAGGAATTGCAGATTTAATAAACCCGGACGCATCTAAAATAAACCCTAATCTTGGGTTCGGGCTTTTCTCTACTATAACAATTGAGTAATTACCATCAACTTACACAAATAAGGAATCTAAATACTATCCCTAATTTTGGCAATTTTATTTAACACTGTGTTATATTTAAAAATGATCTGTCAACATAATTTTGTCAACATAATTTTAGATAATTATGCAATAAGCGCAAAATTAAACATAAAATCCGAAATCGGAAATTGAGATCAATTTTGTTCATATTATTTTAATTTTGGGGGTTAATTCTTGAAACAGAGAACTCTTAAAACATCCCGACGTTAGAAATATCTATATGTATACAAAGATATTCATAATATATATTATTGTTGTATTATTACTATACAATGACTGTGTTGTTAAGTATATAAGAAAATAGGCTTATCGATTAATATGATTACAATTTTCCGTCATATGTGTTAATCAAATCACAAATTAGATTGAGTACGTAAGTAATATGATGAATATTAATTTCTTATAATATTTAATAAAACTTTTACTACATGATAAATCACTGTCACACTATCTTAACTGTAATTTTTAAGTTTCTTAAGTTTGCAGATCCATCAATTAATTTTCTACCCTTCTTAACCTAGTTCAGAAATAAGAACCTAGAATTATAATATTGTACCCAAGTTTAAAGAAAATGCTTGTAAGAATTAGTAAATGACACGAAGAAATTGGTTACAACATAAAATATATTTTTAATGCCAGAACCTCATGAGTTTTATGGACGTTCAATAGAACAGATGCTGAATCTACTGGCCTACCCCTCCATTACATGAGATATAAATGTTGAATTACTCACATAACCGTAATCTAGATTTGAAATCATCGGAATCATCGTGGAATTTTACGATCGTAAACTTTTTAAAAGTAAACACATTAAAATATAGTAATTTTGTATAGATCGTAAACAATAGATAGAGTGGTTAGATGACTCTATAACTCTACGACTTTAATTAATTCGTCCTAAACAAAAATTGCCTAATTTTTTAGACATTGTGTCCGTGATATGTGGGTGTTGTGATACATAAATATCACCGGATTCTAAGATTGCGTTATAGATTAAAAGTGCTATAAATTTGTCGCGGCTGACAATAGACTCACGTGACAACATGGAATACGTGGTAAGGGAAGTAATCCAGGCTGTGACGACCGCTCAGACACATAATTTAATGCACGCTTTTTATTTTGTCATTAACCTTCGAGGTGCTCCGGTTTCGAATCGGCAACGTTTTATTTTTGAAACACGGTTACGCGCCGCGGTGATTAGCGGGCGAAACGTTTAACACGTTCCGAAATCGGCATTTGTCTGCACTCACTGTAACCGTTGTCATGTGTCGCAAACACCGGGCCCGCGTCCCAGAGCCGACTCCTCATCAATGGCACCGTCCGAAAAAACAGCCACGATTCAGAAAATCTTATTTAAAAAAAAACAGTTTCGCGCTCCGTTTCGTTCGAGTGGTCTTTTTGGCGGGAGTCGCGCGCGGGAGCGGGCGCGAGCGGCGCGCCGAAACGTTCGCGTCGACTGGGCGACCGGCGGCCTCACTGAAAAAGCTCCTTACGTTAAATACATACAGAGCCGATGTGCAATCTATTTATAAACTTAAGTTGGAGTGCGGCACGCGCGTGCAACGCGTCCACTGCCTACATTAACATCATAATATTTGAAGTTATTGGGTCGACTGATGAAACGCGCTGCGGTACTGTTTGTATTACCTTATAATAAAGATAATTAAAATTATCGCCTTAAATCCGTCATCGGGGAACGCCCCGGTGTTTATGCACTAGTAGTGGTATTAAGGAGGTCGACGGTAGCCGTAAGTTACAATATTGGAAGGGCTCCAACAATAATAGAGATATTACGTTAACGACGATCGTGTGAACCGTTTTGACATGCCACTCGTGCATTACGATTTTATTTTATTTACAGACATAACAGACATGAAATTGTGAGCTATCAAAATGCCGATAAATATCGAAATGGAATACATTTATGTGTAGTATTTTGATGTGTGGATAATAAAACTTGATGGTTTTTAGAGCGGCGCATTAGTGGTGATCTGCGTCCGTCAGTGGAGATCCCTCGCCGTCAGCTCTGTCAAACAAGCCGTCCGCGGCTGACAAAATATTGTTCAACGACAATGAGACCGTATCGTACTCATTAATGCGTTTGACACTTTACATAATTTGTTAATGTTGTAAAGAAGCACGTCACGTAGAGTTCGTTGCTTCGTTGTTTTTTGTTGTAGTCATGAACTTATAAATAGCTAAAAAGTATTCTGACAGTGATAATTTAAGATTTATTGGGTTTTGCACGGAAATTATTGAAAGCAGAAATAATTTAATGCATTAATACGCAAAGTACCTGTTCCATTTTAGTCTTTAGGGAAAACAACGTTTTTACTTTAGTGTCCTATGAAATATATTTGTCCTAAAATATAAGAATAATTAGCAAATATTCTTTAGGAGACTGAAGTAGCGAACGACCATGAATTCCATATCGTCGTGATTGGTAACATTTTTCATATTTAGTATCAACTACTGAAACCCAGCCACGCACCGTTGTGGCTAAGGTTGAAAATTCCCGTGGGGTTCGGAGGGTAAAGACTATATATAGAGAGGGTAAAGTATACCTGCAGATATATTTTCTCAAACGAGCATGCAGTCTATTATAATAAGTATGAAATACTGCTCAAGGACACCTGCAATCAACGTAAGGATCTCTCCCTTACGCTATTCAAACAAGAAAATATTGGTGATGCACATTTTCTAAACTAAAAAAAAGGTTACTAAAATAGTCTCCAAAAAGAATCGAATGAGTCCGAGTGATATTACAAAACTTCTGCTTGAAGGTAATCGCAGGTGCATTGCAAGTATTGGAGGCCTTGAAAACTTTTATTTGAAGACAGAAAACTTTTAAATAGTTTTGGAAATCTTTATATTTAAAATTCGCTTCCGTATGTTGTGTCCAACAATGTCAAAATGGAGTCGATACATCGACTTGTTTTATATGTATGCTGCTGGGTTCTATTTAAAAGGGAGAGATAAGGTTAGTTAGTGAGTTAGTCCTCAATGTTTTTGTGAAATACTCCACAGTCACCACACATTACTGTTCACAATTTGAGCATTGATATCAGATTTTAGCTTACATGATGCATGATAGGAAGCAAAATTATATACATTCATCGGGAAGATTTGATTTTGGCTTATTACCATATTAAATGGCGGTGCTGCGACGCCATAATCTATCAGATGTTTAAATCAACACTGATTGTCTGAAGTGTATCTGAAGCAGTCGTCATGTACTCAAATTCGATCTGGAGTTGATTACAAGTGCCACCATGAGTGCCATGGCCGTCAGTTGACACTTAGCATCGAGTGAACTACATATTTGACAAAACAATATAATGAAAACTAAAAACCCGACTGCTAATACTAAAATTAACCGTCGGGTACTTCGTTTTTTAAGAATTTATTTAACACTATTTAGAAGTGCGTCAAAATGGTGACAATTTTTATTTATAATATAAATATACATATATTTTTGTAATAGTTTATTTAATAGCTTTAATATGTACATGGTTAATAATGTTTTGATATACAGAAGTCCTATGTCACTATATAAACTGAGACGATTCTAATATGTCACATGTCACAATCCATCGAGCAGTTTGGGCTGTAGCGCGTGCCAAAGACATAATAAATACATACATACATACACTCGAAAAAAAATTACCCTCCTTTTGTCGCAGACGGGTAAAAATATACATAATTGCATTTATCTAAAAGAGATTTTGTATACCTACTTTTATTCGTAATTAACATGCGGAACTAGGCTGAGCCACAACAAAACGTATCGGGCTTAGATAGTTTTTAATAAAATATTCGCCTAACGCAGGGAAAGTTTACCACAAATTTGACCTCTCATTAATTTATAATGAAAACCCCAAATAAGCAAGCTAAATTTTCTATGAAATATTGATGACATAATATAAAATTAAAGGTGATAGAACTTCTTGTAGTTCGACTCCGGACTCCAGAGACTCCGGCCATAACAGCAGTGTTATGCGCTACTGTTTTGTGATCTGGGTGTGGCAACGGAGATCAACTTTACTGAGGCGTTCCAATCTAGTCCTCAAAAGTAGCATCGAATCTGTGACCAACCAGGTAAAACTGATCTTATTTGGGGATAGTTACAGATGTCTATGGACGGCAGTGACCATCAGCTACTTCCATATTTAAAAAAAAAAGTTTTCAATCCGCTGTCACTGCTAGTCAAACAAACGGCTCACATATATATGAAGCGACTACGGAGTACTAACGCGTGTATGACTGACATGATTGACTTTCCACATGATTCTTGCATGTTTCTTGCAGATGTCCGGCGGCAGTGACCTTTTCTTTTTCTTATAAAATATATCTTTATCTTAAAAAAAGTAAAGATAAAAAAAAGCTTTTTGTTTGGTATATTGCTTATTAAACTGATGCATAAGTAACGTATTCATTTTGGTATCTGAATGATGAATTTAGTTATCTGTTCTGTTCTATCGAACAATAGTAAGCATTATAAGTGATAGTAGATACATAACTGAATAGATACTGTACATAGTAGACTAATTTCAAACTGGAAAGTTTTCATTACTAAAAATTGAAAGAGTACGCTTATACAGTTTAAAACTTTAATATTGCGTGATTTAATTCCAGCCTTTCAAGATGGCATATGACTTTTACGGAAGTAAATAAAATTAAAATTCTATATGAGGCTTGCCATCTAGATATTTCCTTCTCTAAAAATATCGCTGCTTGGATTGAATAGTAACACAACTCAAAAACGCAAATTTTATAGGTGCGCCAGGTAAAAATAAATGGTTCTTGTTTTTAAATTTTTAATGAATGAAGTTAAAATAATAATAAAATAACTACATACATTAAAAAGGTTATAGTTTCAGATGCATCAGAAGAACAACTACGAATAAAAATGTATCTTAAACTTAAAATTGTATTCTGAATATTCATGATTAGCAGCGATATGTATCGGCTATCGTCTCCGAGCGGTAAAGGTCTTTCCTTTATCGCTTGTAACGTAAACATTATTTTGCTACGGTGAGTGAATTTTAACAAATTTCGCTACAACTTGCAGAGAAATTTAATGATCTTATAAGATCATACATTTGCTTTTAACGTTAAACGCGAACACTTGCAACGGAGAGGTATGGGCGTTTAAAGCAAATGCCGGTGGACCTTGAGTTACCCCACCCTTCAAACTAGAACACAAAATTAAATAAATAAATAAATATAAACATAAACGCTTTCTACACTCATAGCCCCACATTAGGATTTTCTCCTATTTCTTGGGTGCTATGGACACACAAAGGCGAATACACAAACACCCAGACCCAGAACAGAAATCTCAACTTATCATTCAGATGTCTGTCTGGCCGGGGATCGAACCCGGGACCTACTGCGTGTCAGACCGGTATGGTGACCGCTCCACCACGCAGGTCGTCAAAATTGAAGCAGTCGTGCCTCCGAAGTCCAACTACCGTTAAATTTGTCTCATTTTAGGTCAACACTACACGGTATACAGTATTTTAGAGCTAAGAAATAAGCTTTTACAAGGTGGGCGAATGATATTTCGACCAAAGAGGTACCATCGCAACACCTTCTAACATGGAACAGGTTTTGCGTTTCTGAAGAAAGATGTGGTTGCCGGTTTTCTTACATACGAGGCAACTAGTAGCTAACCTTTGTGTTACAAGAGTTACAACTTATATGATTCCAAATCAAGTTGCTTACAGAATCCATGGACGGCAAACACCACTTACCATCAGATAGACTGAATGCCCGCTTGCTACTCCAACCTTATAAAAAACTTTGTTTTTTCTACTGCCGGTATCTACTCGTGTAACCACACCCTAAGACTATTAGTCATAAGCAATTTACGACTAAAATGTTTATGGATTCTCAATATCCGCTCGAGTTGAAAAACTGAAACGAAAACTGAAATATGACGCGAGCCTAACTTTTCACGCAGTAAATTTTTAGTTTAGCTATTCATTTTTATTTCCATGACGACATTTATGTCTGGTTGAATAGAAATTAGTGTTATTGTTGATTTTTATGTGATTCAAGTCAATGGTTAAATATTTTGAAATAAATATTAAGTTTTTTTTTTTTTGACGTTTAATTAAAAACCGTTAATCGAAAAGTCGAAAGCAGACATGTCCTTTCAAGCTGAGAAAGATAAGCAGTTTATCATGCTGACCGAATCAGTCTACCGCGCTGGCCAAGTGCAAACTGGAAGGTGTGTGACCTTTGAGAACATTTTTTAAGTACTTTCAGGCATTTAGGTTTCATCACGATATTTTCCTTCACCGTAAAGGAGTGATAATAATTTTTTAATATGTAGATAATTAAAAAAATCTGTGGTACGTGCTCGGGATTCGAACCTCGGACCCTTGATTGCGAGGCCGAATTTAAATCAATCGGCTATCGTTGGTCATACTCAAGAAGAGTACAGAGTACAAACGTGATAGGTGCAAAATATAATTTAACTTGACCGTATCAAGTACTTATTTTCCAGGCAAGTTATTAAGCGCTGTACCTATGTTGCGACTCTGAAATAAGAATGGTGAGCGAAACAAAGAACTACTGAGCGGACAAAGCCGAGGGCGATGGCGAGTAAATAATTAAAAGTTAAGTTGAACAAAAAGCGTCTAGCTTATTATTGTGGCTCGTTTGTCCTTCCGGCTTTTGTGCAGCTAAATCAATATTTTTGTAAAAATAACAGCTCGGTTTAAGGTAAAGAGTTAAGTGGTAAGTGGTGGTTATATTATTCTTTCAACGTACTTTAGAGTGCATACACACAGCGTTTTATACGTTAAATACGTCAAGTGTAACATACTACGTTATCTGCCTCATAATTCCGTATGCGTATCAACATACGTACGTATATAAATTCTTTATTTTGTAGTTTCTAGAAGATAGTCCAGATAAACAATATTTAAAATAGATATGATTTGCGTTTATCATAACGGTTTAAGTGGATACTTAATCGAAACAATTACAGAGTTGAAAAAAAAATGAATAAAAAGTTTTTTAAACAAGCTTTCTAGCATCGTTAGTTAATAACTTTATTCGTATTTTTCTTTGAAAACTCTTACACCTGATACTCTTACGGTGTATTAAAATGAAAGAATTTCTATTTTGGGCGCCATATTGAATAATAATAACCAACCAAACCAAAGGTGTGTGCAAAATTTTAACTCACTAGGTTGGAGTTAACTGATTTAAAAATCAGTTGATGGATTTAACTATAGATTCAGTTCCACATTTACTAAGATAATCATGGGAAGTTAAATTATATAAAAGAGTGCAAAAAAAAAATGGATAAATGAATAACCTAAATAAACCATAAACTGTCATAATATCTTAGATAACAACAAGTTAGAAATACTTAGAACTAAAATTTAGTTCGCTGTCAGAAAGGAACGCAAAAAACAAAAATATCTAAAAATGTATTGGAATTAACAAAAAAAGAAAAAGTCAAAATAAACAACAGTAGCCCGCGCTTCCATTTATTTTTAGTTGGTGACAATTTAAATTCTTTTAGCGTTTCATTGTTATTCGTGATACAGATAGTATAACATGACCGACAGATGGCGTATCGAGTTGACAGTTGTGACAGGCAGCGTGGCGGGAAATTGTCCAGAAATAATATTTGGTTACTGCAAAACTTTGTTATAGAAAAAATAATATATGTAATTTTTTCTATAATAATAGAGTGTTTATACGTATTTGACACTTAAAATTAGCATTGTTAGTTTATTAAGTAGGAATTTTTTTGTCTTGGTATTTACTAAAATTACCAAATTTAAAACTGTAAATTTCAGAATTAATAATTTGAAGAGCGCTAAGCCGCACGTTAAATTTTTAACTACAAGATTCTAAATAGATTGATTCTTGGATCTACAAAGTTAAGCAATGTCAGGCGATGACACGAGTCGGATGGGTGAACATTACTGGCTTTCTGCGCTTCCGTAATTCGTAAGACACGTTAAGCATAGATTCCAGTTGACATATTTGATAAAAGTCGTTAAACCTTACCGGAGGCCTTAGAGTTCATTTACATCTATAGATTTGAAAGTGCCGTAGTTAGTAGGCAAGATCACATTGGAGTCAAACTTCTTTATAATCGTTGTGATTTGAATCTTTATGAAACGAAAATGCATTGCGAAAGCCGTTGTCGGCGCTACGACTAATGGTCTCTACGATTTTACTTCGGCTGGGCTGCAGTGATTACTTAATTGATTTTTGAAAAAGCATTAGTCGTATTCTCATAAATATTTTATTACTAGCAGACCTCTGCCCACTTCGTTGGGCATTAAAATACTTTTGGTGTGGTTTAGTACTAAATTTTAGGGTTAATTACTCAACTGCTAAAAGGAGAGTTATGTTTTGACCGCGTATGAATGCACATATTATCGATTTTCATGCCAATTTGGCGAAACATGTACCTATGCTCTATTATATAAAATGTAAAAATCTTGGTGTAATTATTATACAAAACCTTTTTTTGTTACCTTTCAAGTGAATATTAAAATGATTATGATTATTTTAATTGTTAAATACTTTTTTGTTTACAATATTTGATGTAGGGTTATTTTCTTGCAGCAAAATGTATTGTTTTTCTGTATATCCAACCAGAGATAAACCAACATATAATATATTTGACTATGGGAAAAACACTTTTTTAAATCAATGCCTCCTCCTGTTCCGTACCATTATCAACGGCAAACGTCCCAAAATACGGCAAAATATCACGTTTGTTGTATGGGAGCACCCTTAAATATTTATTTTATTCTGAGTCTAGTATTTGTTGTTATAACGGCAACTGAAATACATTACCTGTAAAAAAATTCAACTGTCTGCCGCCTACAACGTCGCGGCGTGGTACCGCTTAGAGACTAGATCCCTACCTAGCTAAAATAAAATAGAGAGGCTATTAAATAAATAGATAGTCAATCGAATAAAGGGTCTGACTTAGTTAAGCTGTACCCCTCTGCCGCGACTTTATAGCACAATTTTAACGAGCAAATGTCATATTTCTAAAATAAAAAATAGACGTAACTTGCTCGAATTTGATGATGATTTGACTCGATGACTCATCTATATATATTATTTTTGACTTTTTAAAAGTTTGCTGACATTTCTTTATAGCGTTGGGGGTTTTCTAAATTTTTATTTTTATTGTATGTCTGGCACACATTTAATGTCTGTAAATAAAGGGACCTTTATTGATGTTTAAAAACGTCACACAGAAGTGTGTCACTAATCCGGTAAAGATTAGTGTCAGGATTAGTTTTAATTATTATCAAAAATATTCACATCAACTTAAATATGTTAATGTATGTTAGTGTTGTATTACTCAATAGTTACCTGAACTCAGTCTACAACTTAGTACGTATTGGAAATTGAATTTACCATAACACAAAGCAATCTGACTGCACAGACCTCTGTAGCAAGATTAGTTGCTGTTCAAGCTTTGATTCTATTAGCGAACGGTAAAGGGAGCTTTGGTTAGTTAAGATAATTTAAGTGGTAAATATTATGTTAATAGTTGGTACTATGTATGGTATAAATATACTTATCCGAGGCGTTCTAACATAGTCCTCAGGGCTAGCATCTGTGGCTAACCTGAGGTAAGTGATCTTATATATATTTTTTTTTATAGTATGGAAGTAACAAACGAGCATGCAGGCCACCTGATGGTAAGTGGCTACTGCCGCCCATGGACATCTGTAATCAACCCTAGATAAGAGCAAAATCTTACCTAAGGTTAGCCACAGATGCATTGGTACCTGGTATTGGTGGTGATGATGAGGACTAAGATGGAATGCCTCGGAATAGTATGTCTCCCTTACCACACCCTTCAGACCAGAACACAGCAGCGCATTATACTGCTGTTATGAGGCAGAAATAGGTGTGGCAGTGGTGCTTCCGGAGTTGAACTACAAAGAGTTCTACCACCACTTAAATCTGGGATTGTAAAGTGTCATTGGACATTTATGCAGTTTACCATCAGGTAGACTGCATGT
>MOOZ01000736.1:910617-924594 GCA_002930495.1 Cecropterus lyciades | reverse complement strand
ACACGCAGTGGGTCCCGGGTTCGATCCCCGGCCAGACAGTCATCTGAATGATGAATTTAGATTTCTGTTCTGGGTCTGGGTGTTTGTGTATTCGTCTTTGTGTATCCATGGCACCCACGACACAGGAGAAAATCCTGCTGTGGGGCTATGAGTGTAGAACGCGTTTATGTTTACGTTTATTTTTACGTTTACGTTTACGTTTATGTTTGTTTAGTTAATATTCGTTCGTTTTAAATGAAAGGTAGTATCGAATAACGAATCAAAGATGAGTTTCCAGTTAGATCCATTAGCTACTATTGTTTTTGTAATCAATTCAACTAAACAAAATCTTATTTATCTTTCGTCCATTAAAAGTTGTCCTGATTGAGGTAAACAGTTCAAACTGTTTGTTGCTTTATTTACGTTATTATTAGAGTTCAGAGATTATGAAGAGACAATATTCCGAAGGGTACAATCCTGGCTGTCATGTGATATGATAGGTTAAGCGCACTTCTGTGCTGCATCGATAAGAACGCTTTGTGCTGAATAACTATACGAATGGCAACTGCATTAGTCTGCAAATAATGTAGACCATAATGATATTATTATTATTATTATTTGGATATAAAAACTTATTTTTTGTAGCATGGAAGTAGCAAATGAGCATGCAGTCCACCTAATGGTTAGTGTCACGGCCGCCTAAGGACGTCGTAAACCCATTATCGTCCCACTCCCGGACACGGGTCTTCTCTCAAATTATGAGAATTTCAGGTCGTTATCAACTGCGCTGGGCCAAATGAGAATTGGTAGACTTCACACACTTTTGGGATTTTTTTTATGTGCCCATAGACATCTGTAATCAATTCCCGATTAAATCAGAGTCCCGTCTGAGGTTGGCCAAGTATTCTTTGCTACGCTTGAGGACTTGGAACGCCTCCGAGAAGAATGTTTCTCTTGCCAAACCCTCATAGCAGAACACATCAGCGCTTAACGCTGTTATTAAGGATAAATAGGTGTGACGGTGGTGCTTCTGATGTCAAACCACAATGCGTTTTACCATCTTTAGTAACTCACTTACGCATTCTTATAAACTCTCTTTTTAAGCGCAAGCCTTTGTGGATTAAATTTGGCACCACCGTCAATTTTATTTCTTTTTTATAACAGCAATGTTAACCGCTTATGCATTCTAGGTAAAGGGAAAGGTAATGGAGTACTTACAAGATGCTCCTTCTTGTTTCTCATGCAACATTGATTGCAAGAGTACTCAGGCCATCCCCTCAAGTAGAAGTCCAATTCTATGTAGAGTTGATTACAGATATTTGTGGCTGGCAATGACCATTTACCACTTCGGTTTGTAGAATCGCTTGCCACTTGAATTTATTAAAAAACTACTTGCATTTTGATTTGCAGGGTGTTATACACATATACACAGTCGTTCGATCTTGATTCGGCGACACCCTCATGTTTCAACAGTTTCTTTTCGATATCCAAAGCTAGACATCAAATCATATAGTCAAGAATTGTATCCTTACATAGAATAAAGAAACTCGATAGCATTGCAGAACTTTTTCCAAGAGAACCGGCGGCTGGCAAAGGCGATTGTGGAAGCGCTTCAAGACAGCAAGTTCAATGACGAACTGCTCTTCGACTTGAAGAAGGAGAACCAGGTGTTCCTCAACAGGACCATGTCGCTGATCGTCAAGTATATTGTTAAACGGTAACTTTGAATTGCGACAAGTAAATAAACAATTGTGATAAATTTCCGCAACTTCTTAAGAGATGGCGTTTCTAGTATTCTGAATCACAGTATCGAAGTATTCTTAATATCTTGCGTATAAGCTCTGGGATGAGACTATCGGGCGTTTGCTCTCTAAGTTTGACTACCTGGAGAGAAATCTTCCTTTGCCAAAAAACAGGTATCTTGAGAAGTTACTGTCGTAAATAACTGTAACCAATTGCATATAAATCAGGAGTTTAAGTCTTAGAATCCTACATTTCTACACCTTAGAACTGAGATGGAACGCATCGAAAAAGAGATTATAGATGACTTATTTTTAAATTAGAACACAGCAATCTTGCAGCAGTTACCTTCTGGTAACTTCTGGTGATTCTTCACGACGACATTACACGTCGTGAATGTTTCTTATAAAATGAAACAACGAACAGTCCAGTGAACAGAACAGTATGCAGTCCACTTATAGTTGGCCTCAGATGTGTTGCTACCCCTTAAAACTAAGTTTTAAATCCTCGGATGAGTATGTCTCCCTCAAAACACACTTAAAAACACAACACTGCCGTTATTAGATAAACATGGCAGTGGTCCCTTCGGAGTCAAAATAAAGTACTTACTTATTATTCTACCTGAAGAATATTGGAATATTCGGTCATAAGTTAGGTATAAAATCCATATTCTAGAAGTATATTCATGCATTTATACACTTTCAAAAAACATTTTTCAGAGAAGTCGATAACTACAGATCACGAAGGACAGACGCGATCAGCCGTAGAATTTATTCATCCCTTATTATGAAACTTATTGATATTGCGAAAGTGAGTACTGATTACTTTAAAATTGGCAGAAGTTTTTATTTCATGTATTCTGCCAAATATTTGGTAGTAAAAAGCAAGAAAAAATACATCCTTAATACGCTTGAGGTAGCAAGCGAGCATGTAGCCTACCTGCGTGGTTACCTACCTAAGTGGTTATTGCCGCCCATCGACATCTGTAAGCAGCTTTATATAGTACATAGGTTCTATGTAAATTCAATCACAGGTTTTTTGCTACTTCCTAAGACGGAAGGTCGCACATATGAAACTGAACCCTTCCATCGAAACGCAACAGCATCATAAACGTAAAAATAGTATAAACGTAGGGGTACCTCCCCGATCGAACCATATGAGTATGGTTAATTAATTAGAATGAGTTCTACCATGAAAAAATTGCATGTTTTGATAAAAATGGTCATGTACTTCTTCTGTTCTAGGACTTGCCACGAAACAGCAGCGCCACCTCGCGCATAGACACAGCTCACCGCTACTACATGTCAGTGGAGAGCCGGGACATGCACGACAAAATGGCCGACGTCCAAGTATTCCATGCGTGTGCGCGCCTCTACGATGTTATGTATACGGTCTGTATATACTTTTATAGCGTGTATCGAACAAACTACAATACTACTGCAATACGGGAAAAATTCAAAAGGTACCCGACGCATATGGTATATGGGATTTTTGCCGCACTAAACCCAGGTGGGCGTCCGCGGCCCTGCATAGAGGCCTTCGGGATCTCCAAAGCAACACGACCGGAGTCCTCTGAGCGCGTTGCCCCATAGGGCTCCACCTTGCGGACATAAGCCTCTCCTAATGGGCTTTAGTTAGTGCGCCTGGCATGCACTCGGATTACTGCAGTACGTCTGGATGACACACGATAAGACATATCCATCTCCCGGATGTTGTCCCTCAGTCACATCCTACTCATTCAAGACTGATACCATACACCTGATAGGACCTATTGCTGAAGACTAAGCTAAAATGCCTTGCGTAAGTTCTTCGTAACTTCGTCTTAACAAGCTTGACTTTTGGCTTACAAGTTCCAGCTTAGTTTTCAATCTTTACGATTTCTAAACTTTTTTAATTACTTATAACCCCAATATGTTTTTTTATAAGTTTGAAATAGCAAACGAGCTTGCAATCCACCTGATGATAAGTGATCACTGCCATCTATGGGCATTTGTAACCACCTTCATATAGAACAGGGGTTCTACGTGAAGTCTATCACAGATCCGTTGCTACTCCCGTGCCAATCATCTTAATGGTTGATGAAAGTGTACCGACAACTATACTCTTCCACCGGAATGCAAGACCTGCTTAACGCTAAGAATAGTTGTGGCGGTGGTATCTCCGTGGTGAATCCATACTCATTCTACCCTAAACATAAACATACGAATACTATGAAATTCATTTTAGAATTAATTGTTAAAATTTCCCTAAATCAATTAATAGGCACCAGGAGTTCTTGCACAACTGGAACCATTTGACGACTTGACTCCGAAAATACTTGTTCGAAAATTACAAGAAATTGATATAAAGCCGGTACACATCGGCGTAGCGTTACTGATACAAGTAAGTATTTACTTGTAATATTATCCTTTTTGTTTTTTACAATTTCAACCTATTATCCTTAGTCACTGAAGGTTAAGGTAGAATTCATTAAAATATATTTTAAGCCCCGCTTGAAACTTAAATGTAACAACGCTACACTGACTCCGTGCAAAAACCGGTAGAGCAGTGGTACCGTCCCACGCGACGTTAATTTCTATACTAGATTCCAAAAAATAGGTAAATTTTGGCACATTCTTGCAGCAACAACAAGTTACAACGAGTATGGTTCAATTGGGAAGGGAATAAAAACATAGCAATTCATGCGTTTCGGTAGAATAATGTAGTTGCCACATGTATGAGAAGATTTTAAATTCCCTGCCGATGACTTTCGTCAGCCTCACCTCACCATGATAGGAAGGGGGTACAACCTTGCATCGTTCGACTCTGGCCACACAACCGTTTCAAGTTAGTCCTCCGAGGTTGCAAGGTATCTGTGGCTGTTCTCAGATCTCAGATAGGTAGGATCTTATCGAAAATTGACTACAGATGTCCATGAGCGGCAGTAGCATTATATCATCAAATGCACTGCATGTTCGTTTGCTTTTCTTTCATTATTTTTAATCAATAATAATTTCAGTACCACCTCCGGAGCACCGTAAACTACGCGATACGTTCAAGAGCCATAGAGGTGTTAGCCACGAAGCCCGAGTCTGTGGGTCCTCAAGTGATAGAAACTCTTAAGGCTCTCGCCTCCCGGATGCTCCCCATTGCAGAGTTACTGGACGTTCACCTCGCGCACTCCAGCCCAGCTTTCAAGGACACCTGCCCGGCCACGTGGCTCGGCATCGTCAATAATAAACAACCCTAATTTTATGTATTTCTTGACTTAACTAACTGACTAATAATAATTCCTTGTTTATTAGGTTTCAGTAAATATTTTAATTCAAATGTAAGAAAGTAAATATATAATACAATATGACCTATGATGATAAGAAGAACTTCCATCAGCATAGAATAAGAAAAATTTTAAAATCTAGCCAACCTTTTTGTTTTTCGCCGACCGCCGCTCTTGCACTCCATCCTTAACAAACGTATAACGCCCATAATAATGTATTTCATATATATACCGTAACTAAGGCAAGTTGTACTTTATAGGGCTTCCTACTTACTGTAAGCGATATTCCGGTCGCTTGCCTCACTAATGAGCCGTCACATTAAACTGCTCCTTAATCACATATATAATATTATTCGTTTAAACCTCGCCCAAATTGCCTTCAGAAGTTCATCATAGTCTGACGGGTTCCAGGTATGATCCCCGGCCAGACATATTAATGATCTGCATAATATTGTTACTGTTTAAAGCGTTTTTCTAATTTTTAAATTATTATATAACAAAATATTTACGGGAACGGGTCTTTATATAGAACGAGAAGGGCTTAATCATCCAAAGCTTATTATTGGCATTCGATACCTTTTAGATGTTTGGAGAGAACATCCAGATATACAAATTTCTTCACCAATAAGCAAGTTATCTTCACATATTGTCCCAGGACGACGTTACACAGGCATGTACTCTTCACTATTCCCTAGTGGTTTTGCAGAAATATCATAATAATGATTTTGCTCATGTACCATATATTATATCCCCATAACGAACATCAACAATGCAACATCAACAATTTCAAAAGAAATATAGAAATACTTGAGAATTAATTTATAAAAAAAGCGTGTGTCAGCTCCGACGCACGACTGATGTTTACTCCTTAAGTAAGATTGTCTAAACAGGCGCAATAAAATAAAATTAAAATAAGTTTCACTTGTTGTAAACAACGCCATCTATGTGACGGATGAAAAAACTTGAATTAATATTCAATTCTTGTATACAACGCCATCTACGCGACGGATGAAAAAACTTGAAGTAATATTTAATTGTTGTAAACAACGCCATCTACGCAACAGATGAAAAAGGGAAAGGTGCGCAAGGTAATTCCATCACTAGATTGTACTCCTCACATTTTACTCATACCTGGCGTCGTATATGAAAATCGATTCTTAAGGCGTAAACTCCAAAAATGTTAAACAAATATTGTTCTATTTCTGTTCGCGTTTCTCCATAAGTCTTTACAATTGTTTATCAAGTTATATAGGTATATAATTGTTGTAAACAGCGCCATCTATGCGACAGATGAAAAAGAGAAAGGTGCGCGCAATCGGTTGCGCACCAAAAACGTAACAAGGTCATTCGATCACTCGATTTTACTCCTCATATTTTCATATTTTTCTCATACCAAGCGCCTTATATGATAATCTATTTTTAAGGAGTAAACTCCAATAAGCACATAAATAAATCTGTTGCCTGTTATTTAAACCCCTTCCAATGTAATACAAAATTTTCATTTATAAGCTTTTACGATAACATTCAAATCCATTGCCTAGTCGGAAATTTCACTTCAACGTTAATGAATCACAATTGTACGATGAAGTAAGATGTGAAATGATTTACGATAGAATACATCATCTCACGGGCACGTTACGGCTCAGTTTTTATTGGACAACCTGGATTTATGTGCGTGCCGCCTTACAGCTGTTACTGTTGATGTTACTATTCAATGGGGCCATTAATCCAGCGATTAGCTGTGAGTAACAATTAATTTATGTATTACATTTTTATTTTTACGTGTAAAATTAGAAATATGATAAATATAGGATTTTTAACTGTTACTGTTGATGTGACTATTCAACGGGGCCATTGATCTGGCGCTTAGCTGCAAATAACAATAATTTTATGTATGTATGCATGTAAAACTAGAAATATGATTAATAAAGGATTTTTATAACAAAGTTTTAAAATATGTATATTAACTTAGTTTACATCCAATTGATTGAAATGATAGATCTTTTTTAAATATGTTTAAAAGATAAGGTAAGTAGTTGTTGTAGTAGTTACATATGTATATTATTTCTTGCATTTCAATAATAATGATTCTACGTATTTTCAAGTTAATAAATACATCTAAGAGCGAGTGCAGTAATTATTTGAAAAATAAATTTAAATGATGAGTGCTACTATAACTTCAGACAAGGGTTTCTGATTTCTCTTTATTTCTCGAAGCAGATGAATTTTCGACCAGGATTTCTCAAGGTTTAAAAAAAAATAGCAAAACACGATGCCTTTTTCAAATTTTCGCACGGAATTAATTTTTCGAGTACACAGGGTGTTGAATTTTTCGTCTCGACTAAAGACAAATTTCTCAAGAAAACCTGCCTCGAGAATTCTCAAGTAGGAATGCTACTCTAGACCCTATTTTTACCAAAGCCGCCAGCGACACCTGTTTTTTCGTGGCTCCGCCCCACATACAATTATAATCGAGGCGCCCGCGCATACATGTACGATTTACGATCAAAAGTTATTGCTTTGCCTATTTTTATACGCCATTTTAATATGAAAAGTCTATGATTTTCAACATCGAACTTTGATAAGCGACACGGCTAAAATATGTTATTGAAAACTTGGTAAATATCATTTTAGAAGTTGGATAAAAATGATTTACATGTTTTTACAAGCATAGTTCCCTTAATCGATTTCATAGCAAAAAATATGATATTTTAAGAAGTATTTCAAAAATTGAACGTTATTTTATGTGTTTTCGTGTCACTGTGGTGGCACCACTGTCATGCCATCTTGCAACGTCATGGCAAAGAATAACACTTCTGTCACAATAGTTTTGGTTAGAAGTTTAGGATAACATACATATGTAAACTCTAACCTGAGGCAATCTAATGAAACTACTGCAAAAACGACGGTGCAAATAAAGGATCGTCACCGACAGTCGACTGCTTGCTGGATAGGCTGCCACTGTCGCTGGCCACGGGTATAGGCGACCATCCGCAGCGGTCACTCGCGGCGAGCGGCGACAATCGGCGACCGTTGGTGATGGTCGTCGACATGAACTGTAGATCAGTTGTGGGCGCTCTATCGTTCGCGTGTTACCTCCCTAACATACTCCTCAGCTACAACGCATTTGATGGTGACCTTATTGCGTTCGAATCTTTTCCTATAGGTACAAAAGTAATGCTTTAAAAATTAAACAAGAATTGCTTATTCCACATTAGACGAGTTGCACATGCATCAGTTGCTATTGCAAAAGAAAAAAACAAGATAAGATAAACTTTCCCAATATAAAAAGACTTTCCCAATATAAAAAGAACATTAGAATGAACATCCTACATCATATCCTTTTTTCTCATAAGAAAAAACCCTCATTCGTATGATAAAATCAGGCGTATCTTAACATTGGGGTCAGATTTAATCAGCCACTGGTATTAATATCTGCCTTTGCTCTCTCATTATGTTCTTCATATTTTATTTTTTCTTTGTATCACATATTATCCAGTTCATGTGGAATTAACTGCTCTACAACAATTCTTAAAGTCAAAGAATCTATTTCTTAGTAGAACAAATGACTAATCAAGAAATAAAGAGTAATAAGAAAGAATATAAATATTATATAATAAGTCCATATAAATATAAAAGAAATCCCCGGCCGCATCTTTCTGTCTGAAAGCGATAAACTCGAAAACTACCAAACGGATTTTTATACAGTTTTCAACAATAGAAAGGGTGATTTCTGTGGAAGGTTTAGGTATATAATGCTTGTATGTAAATTAGCAGAAAAACGGCGATAAATGTTGAAGAGGTAGCAAAAAATCTCGCCAACTGGGAGCTTTCCACGCGAACGCCGCGTAAACTAAGCAAAGACATAGTTGAGTAATGTACTAACGAATTCAAAATCTATAAAAATGCTACACATAAGTCCGCTGACTTATGTGTAGCATTTTTATATTTATATATAGCATATCTCTATCTCTTACGGTTGACTTACAATAACCACTTTTATGTTCAAATTTTTAATTAAAAACATTACGTTATTTTCAAAGCTATTTTCTTTAGTTCAGTATTATTCCATATCCAAATATGTTAGTAAGCTTAGGCATTTAATGCAGATTAAAATTACCTTGTACACTATATCAATCCTTTGAATAGTTTTTGAGATGTCGTCGTTATAAGTAATTAGCAGCGGAACATTTAAAGCTCGGCGAGCCAGCGTTCCTTCCTTGAGATGCCTACGGCGAGTCCGTCCCCTCTGCCCCGCATCACTCGACCGCCTGCGAATCTATACTAATATTATAAAGCGGAAAACTTTGTATTTTTGTATGTTTGTATTTTTGGATTTTTGTATGTTTGTACATGTACAAAACGTACAAAACTGTTCCAATACCTGTAGATAACTTTTTGAATTACTTTAGTCGGACATTCCATTCAGAAGAAATTACGAAGTTAAGAAAATAAACACTGCCGCGCAATGGCCAGTATGGCTCCTCGCAAATCAGTCGTAGCATAGACCTGGCTTAGTTCGAGAGCCATATTATCACCGAGAAACGAGTCAGTAAATGACATTATCAAAATTATTGTGGAAAAAGTACCCGATGATTTTAAATGTTACAAATCGATTGACACCGTGTATAATGTCGAAGATAGTACTACGCCGCACTAGCCACAAGAATTTTTAAATTACCTCAATCCAGCCAGCTTGCCATCTGCCATTTTGGTATAGGACCATGTGACAACGTGATTGTAGAAATAATCATAACCGGCCCGTTTGCCCTTACAATAAATGAATCCCAGGGACAATTTTTCTCGATGGTTGGTATCGACCTAAGAAAAAAGTGCTTTTTTCATGGGCATATGGCCTTTTATACGTCATCCTTTCTCGAATAGGATCACATGAAAATCAATGTTTTGTTGTCACCTACAGTTAACATAGTCTACAGTGACGCATCTTCATAAATAAAGCATACATATCGTGTAAGTAAAAGGAATGTAAAAAATAACTAAAGTTGTAGAGTTTATAGTCTACAACTTTAGTCATTTTTTCTTTTTCTAGAATTCTTAGTTTTTAGATATTGAGTATTGAACGCCAGTCATGGATGTTTTCAGTAGCATATTTTAAGAAATATATACTCTTTTAAATCTACAATATTCTAATTACTAAAGCAATAAAATGTAAATAGATGTATGTACAAAAATGTAATTATACGAGTATAAACATTATCTGTTTATACTCGTATATTTATCCACACGTGCAGATGTAAAGCCGAGAAGTAAAAAGACGAGAGACTGCAGTGCCTACATTAGTTTACTTGGCTCTGTGTGCATTCGCAAATTTATGCTGCTTATTAGATTTAATGAAACTTTTTGTTAAAATTGGTGAATATGTAAACAATCTGTTTTAAGTAAATCAAGGGCACTTGTAAAAGTTTATGTAATATAGAAACGATGTATCTACGTCCAACGATAATTTAGGGGGGAGGGGGGTTGATAAAATCCTCCGAAAAAGCAGGACCTTTCTCCAGTTTCGACATTTATAGGCATCGTTTTAAGAAGTCATCTAGGCGGGGGAGGGGGGGCATCTCTCCCATACTCAATTCACCAAAATCATACAGAAACAGAAACCATACAGAAACTCAATTCACCGAAATCATTCCCGTTATTAGGCATTTTTTAAGCGCAGGTGAAACCGCGGGAATCTGCTAGTAATATATAAAAAAAGAAACTTAGAATTATGGTGATGATTAAGACTACAAAAAATATATGAAAAATATAAATGTAGATTTTTTTTTTATAGTATGGAAGTAGCAAACGAGCATGCAGCCCACCTGATGGTAAGTGGCCACTGCCGCCCATGGACACCCGTAATCAACCCTAGGTAAGATCAAAGTCTCACCTAAGGTTAGCCACAGATGCGTTGCTACCCCTGAGGACTAACATGGTATGCCTCGGTAAAGTATGTCTTCCTTACCACACCCTTCAGACCAGAATACAACAGCGCATAACACTGCTGTTATTAGGCAGAAATAGATGTGACGGTGGTGCTTCCGGAGTCGAACCACAAAGAGTTCTACCATATTCGCAAATTAGCGATACAAGAGCATTGGAAGACAAGTCAAACAAGAAAGGGATAAAAAGAATGAAAGAACTATAGGAGCTTTTATTAATGCTATATAGATTAGATAACGTCGAAGAAAAGACTAAGCATAATAAATAATACTAACTTTATTCGTCTTTAATGGACGCAGGAGCAGTGATAGCCGAATGGTTGAAACTCGGCCTCTCAATCGAGGGTTCGAGGTTCGAATCCCAGGCACGCACCACTGATTTTTCTAAAATTATGTGCGTATTAGAAGTTAATTATCACTGCTTTACGGTGAACGAAAACATAATGAGGAAACCTACACAACTGAGAGTTCTTTAAAAATAAAGTTCTCAAAGGTGTGTGAAGTCCACCAATTCGCACTTGTCCAGCGCGGTGGACTATGGCCTGAAACTCTCTCATTCTGAGAGAAGACCCGTGCCCAGCAGTGGGACAATAATGGGTTGACGGTATTCGTCTTTAAAACTGGTTACCGGTTAGTTAATATACTGAGCAATAGATATAAAAATTGAAATGCTATTCTGAAAGATATTTTACCAGGTGGTAGAACCAATGCACCCGCGTGGCGGAGCGTCACCATACCGGTCTGACACGCAGTAGGTCCCGGGTTCGATCCCCGGCCAGACAGAAATCTGAATGGTGAATTTAGATTTCTATTTTGGGTCTGGGTGCTTGTGTATTCGTCTTTGTGTATCCATGGCACCCACGACACAGGAGGAAATCCTAGTGTGAGACCTATGAGTGTAGAATGCGTTTACAATGTAGTTGGACCAGGAATGTACCACCGCCACGCCTATTTTTAATATGAAACAGTTCTTGCGTTTGGTGGAAGGGTATGGTTACCTGCTCATTTATGTATGACGCGACCATCTTAGTCCTCGGGAGTGGCAAACGCATCTGTAATTGACTCAGATTGAACCCTCGTCTATATGACATTGCTTACGCATTGACCGGTGTGGTATCTGTCACCCATCTTCCTCGGCAATATCAACGCATCTGTAATTAACTCCAGATAAAAGCCCTGTTCTATATGAAGTTGCTTAGGTTATTGAGTGACAGTGGCCACTTATCATTTGGTGGACTGCATGCTCATATGGTAGATCAATCTTATAAAATTAAATATTCAATAAAAATCAAGATCGATTGAGTACAAAACAAAATCTTACACAAATTGGAAACAGTCTGACAGAAGTACCAGGATAGCATAACCCAAAACATGTAATCAAAACATAACTATATGTTGCTTGGAAGCTTGCCTCTACCCAATAAGACAGTAATAGGCTGTACTTTTACTTTATGGTTTTATTATCGAAACGGAGCCAGACCACTTCTTTGCCAAATTAATAAATCGTATTTCTTATACGACTGTAATCGCTTATAATATTTTTTATCATCTCTGCAACGATGCGCTTACAGAGCTTGCTAATAAACATTCTTGGCCTACATCAACATGGAGCCTGTAAGAAGACGTTTGTATTTAGGGAGCCGCTTGAAGTTATTTTTGGCCTGACTAAAATTGAAATTATTACATGTGTAAAGCAAACTATAATGTTCTTTAATTAAATATTTTTCCACACCTCAAAGTGACGATCTATGTGACTAATTTGTAATCAGTGATCGAATGTTTGTAGCCTTATAAGATCAGTCACATTTAATTGTTTTAACGCTCAACGCTGACGCCTGCAACGCAGAGCGACTGACGGTTGTAACAAATGTTTCGTAACCGTAAAGCGTTAAGGTCCGCAAAAGCATGATTTTGTTAATAAATAGGGTTGCCTCAAAACTTATACTCGAAAATTATTTTATTCGTAACTAACGTAACAAAAACGGTCTTGATCAATTGGTATAAATGTTAAATAAACGTCAACAAACTCAATTTGAGGTAACATTGTGGGTATTTATGGTGTAATATTTTCATAATTTTATTACAAAAAATAATCTTTATATTTATATTAAGTTAAACTTAAATAAACTATTTCGTATTAAATTATAGAAGGTATGTACACGTATGTTCAAATGTACACCTAATACACCGTAAAACGTTTTTCAACACGAGCCCATTCGCATGGAACAAAGGCAAAATCGTCTATACATCAGTCGCTGTAAAGAAATCTGGACCCAACATAGCATTACACAACAATACAACAGTTTTCCGCTTAGTCCAATAGCAAGTTAAAGTATGAAATCGGCGAAATCCGTAACAAGCTGGCAGCGACCGCGCGGTTTGACGCCGAGCCAACACTTTACCAATACGGTTTAGGCGATCGTCTTGTCTTATTTACCAAACTGCAATGGGTAATACAAAATCCTTGATACTAGCAAAATTAGTACTTAAACCCTTAACAATTTTATAAGATGTTGATAAAGTACAATCTAAAGAAACTATTAATTATTTACAACAATAGCTAATAGTTTCAGGAAAGTTACAGATTCCTTAATAAGTTGATATCAGAAGAATGTACTTCATAAGCGTTTAAATATTTCTAAGATAATAAAAACAATAACGGTTTGTAGGGGCTATGGTTGAGGAAAAGACTACGATTTTGTCCTATGTCGCCTATATTTATATCCCGGATTTTGTTGCCTAGTCACCTCCTACCACATCCATAGGGAGAAAGGGAGTGGTGCTCTACAAAACCGCCACCACCAGGCTTAAGAAGTTTAAATACACATAATTAAGAAATATACGTGATCTAAAAGAATTTTATTACATTTAAATACCTGTAGGTTTTCCTGTTAAAACATACGAATCCTTCTCAACAATAGAATATAAAAAGCCTTCAAATTCTAGTAGGATTGACAGGACGGCTCGATTTTTAAAATACCATTAAATATACAAATTCGTACCTAACATATATCAAACTACCACCTCTTCAAACCAAAATACAGAAACGCTTAACACTCC
>MOOZ01000736.1:898309-909383 GCA_002930495.1 Cecropterus lyciades | reverse complement strand
CTTTAGCATTTTCATCGTCAGATTCTGTTAAAAATTAACATCATATCAGGTCTTATCCATCAGAGCAGAAATCGACTCATAAAAATCCCCCATTATTTTGAATTCCTACATCAACTTAATGACTCTTCTCAAATTCTATAAGCATTTAATACAACTAGAATGACTTAATTTGATTTAAACACACATAAGTAATTACAGAATTAGGTATATGCAGAATTTGGCATATTTAATTTTTTAACCGACTTAGTCGATACTTGCAGACTTATCGAGTCTACAACGTAGTATGTCAGTGCTGAGACCTAGTATTCCTTATTTGGTCCGGGACTGCAATATTAAACAGACTACAATCGTACGGTGTCCACACGCTATCTGGGCGGAGTGTGGCCGAACTATTGTGGCCCATTGTGCACGGCTACTGCTTTGTTGCGCTTTGTGTCCTCAACTAACGGCGATAAGTTGCTTCATGTTTTGTGATTAGTTGGAAATGTACCATTGAAATTATGTCACTATTTTCAAACCCGGAGATTATTTCTTATTCTGATTGTTTTAATTCGTATCGATAATGGGTAGTGGCTGATTTTTATATGCAACCGTATTTAGGAAGTCTCGTTAAGTTGTCCCAATTATTAGTGTGTAATAGTTGATAAATTTTATCAGAGACCTTATGAACGTTTTCAAAACATACTATACGAATTGGCTTCTTACCCTTCCTCCACTGACCCGCATTGGAGTAAAGTGGGGGATGCTTCAGACCTCCATTTGTGAGAAAGATCGTATCGATCAGTACGATGGTAAAAAGATAACCCATTTCCATATGCTCCTCATAGCCAATGGCTCAAGATGTTCACTTCATAACATAAAGGATCGAAAATATAACTTCCAAATAAAACATACCCTTCATAAATAATAAACTTGACATTTCAAAACGTATATTGTAAACCAAAAATGAAACAGACAATTCCAGACGTTATCTTTCGCTGTGGTGAACACATCACTGGATCTTTTGTGCTAAAACACGTAACTCATACGAACTAATTTAATACGCTTTGTTAAGCCAAACAGATACATATTGTGTCCAGTATGCTTACACTGGATACAATACTTATTTAAATTTCCCAACCAATACCTGCAATTAGTGCATAAGTGCACGTATACATATATATTCACGTTGGATAAAAAGAGGGGTAGTTGTAGAAGAACTTTTTTCCTGTGTTATTTCAATGACATGACATAATATGACATGGGTCTATTCAAAAAGGTGTAACAAAAAAGCCTCTTTGAAACCGTCGGTACATTGGTGAGTTCTGTAGTGTTTCAAATCCTAAAACGATCGTCGTTTAAGGACGGCTAGACGATAATGGGCTATTGATTTCAATGAAAATTCTGCTATAAATGTAGATGTCTATTTTATTTTTATAGATATTTATTTATATTTTCATAATTTATTCAATTTCTCGAATCATTGTCATAAATAAAGATGTTCTGACTAATTAAACGAACAGATTAAAGATAGATTCGATATTACATCGGTAGTTGGAACGTCAGCAACCTTACCATTTCAACAACAACACAATTTAGTCTAATACGTTTTTTAATTCAAAAGTATCTGTTACCCGTATGCAACTTCCCGGATTACATTGTTGCCATAAGTTTAGGTACAATGTACAAATATGATCCGCTATTGCCACTAAACAGATTGCCAGCGCCATTTTGGATCGGTTATTGTCTGGCGCATCGCCAGTTCATCACCTGATAGTTTAGTTCGCTGAACTTAATGCCAAATTGAAAAAAAAATGCATTAAGAATTTAAAACTTTCATTTATTCGTTATTTATTATTTATTTATCCATCCAAATTTATCCGTGATTATGAATAAGCATTAACTGTTAGCAATTAAGGTATTAAATCAAACTAAAAATGAGAAGCAGATAGTTAATTGTTTACTGAGGACATGTAAATGCGTTAATATATATAATAGGAAGCGCGGTTATTTGGTTCAACTGGGTAGGTACTACCAGTGACTCCTATTTGTAGCGTGAAGAATTTCTTGCAATTCGAAATGTACAGATATCAGCTAATTTACATATGAAGCGACTACCATTGGTTCAAGAGGCATCTATAATTTATCTGTGGCGTACATCAAGTAGACCCCCTGTTTTTTAAGGAGTTCAATACAGATGTTCATGATTGGTAGTAACTATGTACCATCATGAGAACTGCGTGCTCTGGTTGCGACGAAATATCAGGGTCTAAGAAATATAATAAGAAAGATATACTTATGTTATAAAAAATTATAATATATACAAAATTATCTAACGTTACTAGCTTATTCCCGTCGCACCGACCGGACGGACACGTTTATCACGGTAATGACTATCTCATGTGTTAATCTAGGTCATGACTGGTGGACTGATGACCTGAAGAAGACGGCGGGCTACCGCTGGATTCAAATGGCGCAGGACCGGTCGGAGTGGCGCAGATTAGGGGAGGCCTATGTCCAGCAGTGGACTTTCAAGGGCTGATAGATGAATCTAGGTCATAAACTATTTGTGTGCTAAATATCAGCGAAATCCAACCAGTACTTTTTGCGTGAAAAAGTAACTAACACACATACATCCACACAAACTTTCGCATTTATAATATTAAGTAACATGAAACATGTTGAACATTTTTTGTTATTAAACATGCATAGAACAAAATACAACAACCATCAAAAATTTTTCTAACAAAATACCATCTTATACCGACATAGTAGACTTAACTAAGAAGATTAGAGGATAACACAAAAGTATTAATAACATCCAAAGTACAAGGTCGTGAGTAATCCGGTTAGTTATTAGGTGCTTCTGTTAATTTGCGAAGTTACCGGGAAACCTTTTCGACGCAGATGTGAAATATTGCCTTCCATTCCGAAGATAGGTTTACTTCGCTATCCGGGAAGCCATTTTTAAGTGTCAAATGGAGTTTGTTTTTTTGTATTTTTGAACAAAAATTTTTAACGGTTCTTTCGAAATTCTAATTACAATTATTAAATACTTAATGCTTGTGTTGTAAATCAGTATAGTTCGAGAAAGCAGTTCTTGCAGAAATCATGTTGTCATTAGGTGGATTGCAAGGTTGTTTGCTACCCAATCTTGTAAGGAAAATGTTTGAGTCTGGTCGAACAGTATTATCGTCGAGGGGTGGGATCCGAACCCAGAATCTTGTGTAAGACGGTCTAGCGGTCGCTGCGCTACGCGGATTTTCAACAAGATCGGTTATTCAAAAATACAGTTCTATTATAATATTTTTTTATGATATAGAAGTAGCAAATGAGTTGAAAGTCCATCTGATGCTAAGCGGCCCCTATCGCCCATAATAAACATATGAAGTAGCAAACGAACATGCAGTCCATCTGATGGTAAGAACTTACTGCCGCACACGGACATCTATAAGCAACTTCATATAGAACAGGGATTCTATCTAAAATCAATCACAGACGCGTTGCTACTCCTGAAGACTAATGGTCGCCTCATTTAGTAAGCCAGCAACCACACACTTCAAGCGAAACGCAAAAATTGCTTCATTAGAATTAGAGTGACGGTGGTACCTTCTCGGTCTGGAACTACATTGGTTCTACCACCTGAAATATCATCGAACTATCAGTGTTCTTACCTGAGGATGGTTACAGATGCGTCGCTAGTCTTTTAACTTAGGATTCGAATAAATACGACTACCTTATCACACATAAGTATCGATTGAACCCAGCTTAACAGATAGAATAGACTAGTGCTAGTCACCGCGGATCGAGCGCTTAGTGAGTTTAATTAAAAACGGATAGTCGTTGCCAGTTCTGAACAAAGGCTTGTTTGATCTGTCATACACCATATTGTTTATGTCGGGAATGAATAAGTTCGTTATATTGATTGCGATTTGCTGGAAATGTTGCTGGAAGGACTCTTGTGGTTCGACTGGTACTTATGTATATATGTAATACTTACTATGCTCTGAAATGCTTTAGTTTGTATAGCAGTTCTTGCGTTTTGATGGTAGGTATGTATAAGTCAGCCAGCGTGTAGGTTGACCTACAAGATGATTATCTTAAACCTTAGAAGTTGCAACGTATCTGGGATTGGCTGCAGATAGACAGATTTTGCTGTAAATAAAATTGGTTACGGATGTTAATGGACGACAGTGACCACTTCCCATCAGCTGTGATCGACTTAAGATAGACGAACGTTCGCTACTTCAATTGTATAAAAAAAACTTTATATTTTACTCGCCCTTAAAGAAATGCGTCCCTATAAGTAACCTTTAATACACCAGATGAGGCATATAGATCACGTTATAAATTGACCTCAGATCGTTTGTGATCTTAGCCCTTTGCGTGATGGGTGCGACCGGCTTTATCTGCGGGCCATAATCGCCTTCCGGGTAGCCGGTACGTAAATCTTGGTTTATTTACTAGGAAAAATGGCGCGTTACCAACAGGGCAAGGGTCAGAGCAATGAAGATGAGTAGAGCCGAGGAAATGATCACTCTTGCTACGGGTTAATAAGTTCATAATATAGGATCTTTATCGGAATGCTCTACAAGATTTTAGGTTAAAGTTCCCCAGCTGTGATATTTATAGTCTTCGTTATATGCATAGATATGTCTAAAACTATAGCTAGATAGATATAATCAGTAATTAGAATCTTGTGATCCTTAAACATAGTACAAAATAATGAAAGTTTCGCAAGTCTATACATTCACAGTCGTAATCCTTTATTCTAAGTAACGTACCTACTTACATAGTTGGTGTTAAAATAATTTCAACATTTATTATTTAGTCTAAAACAAATGCAAAAATAAAATACTTACAAAATAATTGTGGTTAAAACAGTTAAATATATGATAAATCGACTATATGATAGAATAATACAAATATATGATAAAAGACAAAATCAAAATGATAATATTTACTTAATTTACAATATTAATCATTAGGTTTCTATGGCCCTGTTAGCAATGCAGAGCCCAAAAAGCGTTATTTGCACACATATTTACAAATTAAGCTTAATTCATTAAGTCTAAGCATTGAAATCTATCCATAACTTATCCAAAAATTCACTTTTAATGTTTTATGAAGTTTATTTAAGGTTAATTAGTAAGCCAATTAAGTTAGGAATGAGAAATAAGTTGGGGGTTTTATGTATTAATTGTTGATACCATTGCCTTGTGACGGTATATTGAAAAAGTTTTAAGATTTAAAATATTTTTATTGAACTTAAACAATATTACAAAGTACTACATATCGTAAACTTCTGCAATAGTAAAATACTGTGTCGCGGCTGTTTACACCCATCCCGGGAACACAGAAAAGTTCAATTACTTCAGTGTCGAGTACACAATTGGTAACTTAATATTATGTGTAATAAAATAATAAAAATGTGTGTATCTGTGTGTGTGCATGCGTTTGTAATTAGGAATGAATTAGCTTATTGCCGCGGCTTCACCCGCTTCTCAATTTTACCACGGTAATGAGTATCCCATGTGTTAATGCAGGTTATTAACTATCGGTGTGCCCAGTAAAATCTAGCCGGTAGATTTTGCATGAAAGAGTAACAAACATACAGACATCACATACTTTCGCATTTATAATATTCATAAAATTATATAACGTTATTTCAAGAACAAAGAATATCTGATAAAATTTCATTAGATTTGACATACAATTCCGAACGATATTAGTTACAGCAACTTTGTTTGTGAGTGACCTGTGAACAACAGGTGTCAGTAGCTCGAATGCGGTGACAAAAACATACATACAGGTTTAGGTATACGCATGCATTTTTATAATATGGAAGTAGCAAATAAGCATGCAGTCCACCGAATGGTAAGTGGCCACTGCCGCCCATGGACTTGACTTGTAATTGACGACCCCACGAGCGGTCACCGTACCGGTCTGACACGCAGTAGGTCCCAGTTCGATCCCCGGCCAGATAGACATATGAATGGTGAGTTTAGATTTCTGTTCTGGGTCTAGGTGTTTGTGTATTCGCCTTTGTGAGTCCATGGCACCCACGACATACGAAATCCTACTGTGGGGCTATGAGTGTAGAAAGCGTTTGTGTTTTATGTTAATCAACCTCAGGTAAAGACAGAACCCTACCTGCTTAGTCACAGATGCGTTGCTACCTCTGTGGACTAAGTTGGAACGCCTCGGATCTTAGTACCCTTACCATTTAATCCAGAACACAGCACAGTTTATCACTGTTTTCATTAGACCGATATGATGTGATGCCACTGAGATCTAACCACAAAACTTTAACAACGTACCAAATTTCCACAAAGTAAATCAAAACACGAACTTCTACATTATGACGTGGACTTTGTGATACGTTCGTATTTTCGAATCCGCTCGAGGCAAGCAGTGCGCCTGTCAACCGCACAAAGAGTTGCTTGACGCGGGAACAGATTGGTTCTTGGTTATAGACAGATCTAGACCACAACCTGTCTACTATAGCTCTATAGCTACTGATCTAAAGTCCAATAAAGTTAGACGGCATCATCTTAAAAGCTGTTTTCATACCTATTTAATATTTCTAAATACTATTGTAACACTGAGGCAATTAGCTCCGGCTTGTGTAAGTATCAACCAATCTGCAAAGTTAAGTAACGTAACGAAAGTTGGATGGGTGACCGCTAGTAACAACAAGTCGTCCGTGCTTTAAAGATCACGTTAAATCATTAATCCCGTGTTAATGGTACATAAAAATCTTAATAATAATTCTAACACTCAGAGACAACGCACAAATTAATAAAAAATATAAGACCGCAATTATAAGATATCAAAATATCTAGAAAATAGATGCACTTGATAACGAAGCATGTATAACGAAGAAAATCAAGAACGGATTTTTTAAATTTATTTTGTTTCTGTTTTATAAAAAGTAGCTTCAATTGCACATGGATTAAATAGAAAAAGTAATTCAATGGATTATATCGTATACATGATTTTAAAATGTCAATAAATTAAGTATTCGTATGTAAGTTGCAAGTAAAAACTTTCCAAGGTTGTATTTTTAAAATATTGAAGTAGCAACGTGTATGCAACCAACTCTATATAGATACGGGTTCTACCTAAAACCAATCACAGATTCTCGCTAGTCCTGAGGACTACGCAACCTTATATGTAAGTCAGCCGGAATCCACAATCTCATACACAAACCAATAAATGCTTCACGCTAAACATTGGTGTGTTGGTTGTAACTCCCCAATCCATTTTATAACAATCCATAACGTAATAAAACCATAATGGATTTATTACCTTCCTATAACATTCATCCTACATCCTACCCATTACAGTTAAGCACAAATGTAAAGGTAAGGTTTTAAATTCTTTTTATTTTTCTTTCTTTTTCTTTTATACGTAACATGAAGAAAAATTATCTTAAGTTACATTGGGCTTATCTTGCTGAGCGGGTACGCAGTTTGGTCAATTTGAAATATTGCGAGGCTTTCTCGAGGTCCCAGGTAAGCAATAAGACGGGATTTGTTGAGATCTGGCCTACGTTTAAAAGCACGCGGTAAACCTCTTGCCCTATGAAAAATATTGTCTTTCCTGATCTTCGATAAGTATTACTATATTTCATAATATTACTTTTAGTAGTGACTTTAGCCATATATATGAAAGCTAAAAGATACTGTTCCCTATTTCCCTGTTCTGTATAAGGTTGCTTACAAATGTGGACTGCATGGTCATTTGCTACTCAATGTAATAAAAAAACGTCCTATTAACTTCATAATACTAAAAATACGGCCAAAACCTGGCGACAAAGTATCTCAATAGCGAACATAATCTTTTTATCGTGTTCAGCCGCGGATAACATCGTCTCATACAAAGTTTGATGTTATATTAAGTTAATTTATCAGTGTGATCAATGCTGTCGCTGCAGTGGCGCCAGATACATCAACCCTTGTTTACGTGGTGCCCCATCTGTGTCGTCTCTTGGTTAATTTATAAATTGACTTGTACAGTTTGAGGCGGATGGTATTATTTTATATGAATGTTAGCGAGGATTTTTTGATTTGAATTAAAAATAACTAGATTTGGTTTTATATTGTTACTTGCATAACGTCAGCCATTTTTAGAGCAAAAATGCTATGGCAAACATATTCAGTAAATTGATAGTAGCATTCAATATGATTAAACATAATAATAATTTAACTATTATAGTAATTAAAGTTTCTAATCCTAACGAATTTACTAATGACTAAACGATTATATCATTTCAAGGTAAGTCGTTTAAGAACCTTTAAAACCAGTGGTTTTTTTTTTTAATTTTAACCAAATTGTTTATTTCATTTTGAGGGTGGTAGAACTCGTCATGCTTTAAAACAACTGTGTTAAGCGCTAGTGTGTTCTGGTTACATTGCTACTACACACTAGAAAGCACTGGAAACAATCCATATTACTTCTCAGTGGAAGCAACTCTAAGTACGTACAGTCACTAAAACACTTTGCAAAATTAAATATAAATAATTAAAATTTAGTAGGCACAATTAAAATTGGAAGTCTCTACAGTAAATATAATGATGATAAAAGCTTTCAATTTGTAAGACACACATAAGCAGATATTTCAGAAATTCAAAGCTCAACTAAAGTTACACGTTTCGTCATAATAGCGAAATGGCGTCCATCTCGCGTTCATTATGGCGCGAAATCCATACATCTGGCTGACAGATTGTGTGCGTTCCGAGTTAACTAATGTTGATTTATGTTCTGTGCAGTTAATCATTACTCACTTTAAGGTGCCGTTACGTTTGAAGGGAAAATTTTCTATTTTTCTATGTTGCATGAATTTCTACCTTTTTTTAATGTATAATCATTTTGATGGTTTTCACAATAACAGTCGCAAAATCAAAACCACTATTTATAGAGATTCCGTTTATTGGTATTATTAATTATGACCTCACATTTATTATTCAATCAAAATTGCAATTCAAAATAGCTATAAATATATTTACCTCACACAAATTAGAGTTAAATACCGTCATTTAGTATAACATTTTTTATTAAATCAATGTACGTAAAGAGAGCATAGAATCATTTACTTATTACATAATAAAAACGCTTTGTATTTAGGAATTTACCATAGGAAAATAGAAGTGAAGTGGAATAAACCGTTAAGAGTACTTTTAACTGAACTTTACATATAAAATCAATCCGCAATAAATATAAATGCATTTATACGAAGATCTTCAGCTAATTGGCATGAAGTGTTCGTCTCATAACCGCAGTGTTGATCGCAAAGTACTATTTGCTTCCACATCGCTTCTAACTAGACTAGTTAGAAAACTGCAAGCTAACCTCAAATCCAGTTCAACTGCATCCTAACTCGGAACTTCGTTAGTTAAACTGCATTCATAAATTGATTCATACGCTGGCTGAAGTTTTAAAATTTTAAAATACTGCTCCAATTCCGCCTTTGGATATGTGATTGGCCTAGCAAACTTATATTCCATTTATATAATTTTAATCAAATATAGTAGCTGGTAGACTTTAGGTTCATTAAATGCTAAGTGTTACATGATAAATTACTACTGTAACTAATTACTTTGGTAACTAAAGTAATTCGTTATTTCGACATTTATTACAATTTCATCAAAATTTCAGTTTTGGAACTGAGTCTGAAGTCTACTTTCTGACGTTATTGTTCGAAAAAAGCATTTTAGTCTTTAAACTTTAAATAAAATGAAAGGCTAAGGATTAAAGCTTAACTTGCATTTTTGTGTTTATCTTTAAGCGCCATAGACCCCGTGAAATGCAGGAAATATAAACGTTTTATTTGACGTCGATTTACACTATGCTTAAAGCTACAAAATTTAATTACCCGACTGCGACACAATGAGGGTAATGTTTTTCGAGCGTATGCACTTATGTATGGTTGTATATATGTATGTTTTTTTGTATGTATGTCCATTTCTTTGGCACGCGCTAGAGACCAAACGGCTTGGCAGATTGTGACTTATGACATATCATTAGGAAATGCAAATAGGGGAAAATAGGAGGGGAGTGACGACTTTTTTTTATTATGACGACAATATGGGTATCATATGAAAGCTAGTAAATAGATGACTGAACGCATATATATATACATATACATATATACATATATATATATATATTGTAATACTATTTTGACAAAAACTCCTATCAAGCGTAAGCAAGTTTTAAGCAGTCGCGTTTTTGTTTTAATATTTATAAATCTTACTAGTTTTATTTACTTGTCTAACTAACAACCATATCATAATATACCGTAACGACTCTTCGACTAGACGTAATCGGGGTGATGCACTCTACATGCACGGGTATATTCCGACAAGTACTTGGTAAATCATTCATTTTTTACATATACAAGAATTGAATCACAATAAACTTTCGGGTAAATTTCTTATTGCTTCTTTGTGGAGGTGTTGATTTCAACACGATATACTTTTTAATGTGAAAGTGATAATTTCTTCATCTGGTTGATTATAGCGTCGTAGCACCGATTTGATATTCTATTACGACTCTTATCTTCCCGATGAATTTATGTAATTTTACTAGCATATCACGGAACTTAGAAGAATAAAAGCAAAAACTGATATTCCTGATCGATCCACTTGTGAACAATGAAGAACACAAGCCCATATTCAGAGTTAGATACGCATAAGGAGCTTCAGTCAATCGTTTTTTGCTTTGAACCTCATAAAGTTTTAACGAATTTTGACCTCCAAGGAGCTTTATACGTAACTTACAAAGCCTGCCCCGAATGGGACGATTTTAAAAGAACATTACAATGTGCTTACCGTTACTGCTGAAGTTATAGTCGTCGACCCGCGGCTTACATGGTTTGAAATTGTAATTAAATATCCCGTATACTTTGATCGCCGCAAATAAACCGTAGATTAGAGAGAAATGTAGGTTTTTATTATGATACCTATTGTAATAAAAGTATTGTAAAGTTAGCTCGCTAGATAACTCTTGCCTACGGTTCCGTCCGCTTAGGACTCGCTTTCGGTAAAGTGTATCATATAAGTTAATCCAACGCCATCTTCAGCACATTGGT
>MOOZ01000736.1:881993-898277 GCA_002930495.1 Cecropterus lyciades | reverse complement strand
ATAAATTGTCATATGATACAGTGCTAAT
Source organism: Cecropterus lyciades (assembly GCA_002930495.1). Taxonomy (NCBI): domain Eukaryota; kingdom Metazoa; phylum Arthropoda; class Insecta; order Lepidoptera; family Hesperiidae; genus Cecropterus; species Cecropterus lyciades. The sequence goes on along the minus strand of MOOZ01000736.1, from coordinate 898,249 downwards.
TGATAATTATATTCCATTCCAGTTTATGTCACAAATTAATTAATTCATTACATTACATTATACAATAATAGTAAATAATTAAATAATCATAAATTGTCAAAAAACTCTTTCAAACTGTAAAAATTGTTACGAAGAAGCCATTCGTTTAATCGTCTTTTAAAGATAGGGTTAGGAAGTTGTTTTAAATCGTCCGGTAATTTATTAAATATTTCTACAACAGAATAAAATGCATTCCTTTTTATCCTCCGTAATCGGCACCTAGGTACGTGTAATTTATAACTATTCAAATTACGGCGTAATCTTTGACATTTAAAATTATTGGCCAAAGGAAAATGGTGTGGATGCTCTTTTACAAAAGTACATGCAGCTTTAATGTACATACTGGGCAGTGGTAGTACTTTGAGCTGTTTAAATAATGGCCGACAAGTGTCAAGTTATGATTGTATTTCGATATTTTTTTTCATACTAACATAGTTTATAAGTATTTTTGTTATGCTAACCTATTGTATGGACTCATGGTCTGAAATAAATATATTATTTTTATTCATTTATTATTATTATAATTCAGATCATGAACTATCTGTATTCCAATTTTATTCAAATACGTTCAGCCTTTTTTACGTCACATAGAATCAAACAAGATATACGAATTTTGGAATTCTTTTATCAAAGCATTGATGATAGGGAAATATTCACTCGCTCTTAACTTTTTATTTTGCATTTAGCTTTTTTAAATGTTTATCCGAAGACCACGACATATTCTCTTGGCGCCATCTTTAAGCGAATTTCAACTACTAGTAGTAGTTGAAAATTTTCTGCAATATTTTGTGGCCTTAATAGAAAAGACACATACATTTGATTTCAACGCCAAGCGTTAGCCGAAAATACATGTATGTTTGGGTGTTGTCATGACTTACAATGTATAAATGAATATATAAGTTTTTTTTTCAATAATATGGAAGTAGCAAACAAGCATGCACCGGATGACAAATGATCACTGTTGGCCATGGACATCTGTAATGAACCCCCCTTAGGACTAAGTAGGAATGCTTCGGATAAGTATGTTTCCTTCACTACACCCTTCAAACCTTTATGTAGTGCATAACACTGCTGTATTCAGTTATGAGGCAGAAATAGGTGTGACGGTGGAGCTTCCGGAGTGAATCCATAGTTCTACAATCTTTATAAGTACCAAGATGTGGCAGAACACTTCGTAAATTGCCTTTCATATCTATGTTTTTTTCGTTTTATGGAAAGATATAAAAAAGGCGACACCATATACCTACATCGTTACAACCTTCAGACAACCTTCAAATGTTTCAAAACGGATCAAATACGATTACATTATCCAAAAATACTTTAAATCATATTTATTGAAAGTTCGGCAGCAACTCTATTATTAATGATGGCAAAAATTAAATCGATTTAGAAACCTTTTTCCGAGATATCTAAAGAATTGAAACCTTTCGTGACGTCAGCACAATACCTGAGGTCACCTTTAACTACGAAATTAGATAAGAAACTTATATAATTATTTACAATGCATAAAATTGCAAAGTGATAGAACTTTTTTATCGCCATATCTATACTAATATATAAATATGAGATGGTGTGTGTCTGTTTGTCAAGAATCACCGATTTACATTGAATTTTGCCAACCTGGACAACTATTTTTATGCCCCGTAGCAAAGCAGGAATACTTCAGCTGATATTCTATATGTAGAATCTCCTATTGAAAATTATCCATGATTCAACTATAGAAGTCGCATGACACACGATTATAAGGTGGGCAAGTTGTTGCATACTGAGTAGAGTGACTACAACACGCAAATACCCATAAAGTATTCCTCCTTAGTCCAAAGAGAAAGTCTCCACGCTCTTAGTAAATGTAATTAAATGAGTTAAAGTATTTTGGGGTAAAAAACACACATAATTTACCAATCGCTAAAAGCATATACAGTTGTATGTAAATAATATAATGAAGGAAATAATATAATGATAATGATTTTTTTATAGTATTGAAGTAGTAAACGATCATACAGCCCACCTAACGGTAAGTGGCTACTACGGCCCATGGACATCTGTAAACAACCCTACGTAAGATTAAAGTCTCACCTAAGGTCAGCCACAGATGCGTTGCTACCCCCGAGGACTAAGAATGCCTCGGAAAAATATGTTTCTCTTACCACACCCTTCAGACCAGCGCATATCACTGCTGTTATTAGACAGAAATAGATGTGGCGGTGGTGCTTCCGGGGTCGAACCACAAAGACTTCTACCACCTTGAAATATAATAATATATGTAAATAATTATAGTTCTGATGTACACATCGTATATGCAACCAAATTTGGTGTACAATTCACGCATCATAAAAGGTATCCACACATTAGTATTACATTGTTACAAAGTAACTATTCATAATTGAAAAAAAAACAGCTTAAATGCATATATGATTGAACTGATTATAAATAAATAAACTGACCCAGTAAGTTTCTTGCCGTACTAATCAATTGAGGTCGTGTTCCGATCGGGAAAGTAAGAAATAATATTGTAATTGATTATTTGTAGATGCCTCCGAAGGCGTACACAAAATAAAAACATTTCATTTCACCATAATTGTATAAGGGGAATATAATTTTAAAATAATAATGAATGAATGTTATTCAGTTTCAAATATTTGGTAATCAGAAACCACGGAACATAACCACCTTGTGTCCCTTTCATGGCGGCGGAATGCCTGAAGAGCCGCTGTTCCATTTGTCGTCTTATCCTTTCAACAGAACAACGCAATTCCAGCTACTTCCACAGAAATAGGTGTAGTGCCCACCGTCCCCGCTTCCCTGCACTAGTACTTGAACAAAATGGATAGTTTCACTGTGATTTCATTTTCCGAAATATTAAAGTTTAACATTTAACTATCATAGATACCATAAATAATTTACATTTAATTTTAATTTACGTCTGTCTTCCTTTGCTCTTTATTGATTTCGAATGGTTCTAAATTTAAATTTATTAGCAATTTTTTTAAATGTTTTTACGGCTTTGGCTTGCGCCTTTAAGCTTAACTTTATTAATCCGCGGCCATCGTTTTCAATATTCCATTTGCTAAATTTAGTTATCTTTAGTCAGTTAGTTTTCGTTAGTCAGTAGAAACAAGGCGAAGAATACATAACTATTCAGCCAAATTAAAGAAATATTACAAAGCCTCAAAAAATGTTCAAAGTTGCCCATCTTGGCCGTGAAACGAGATAAAAAGTAGAAAAAGCCATTAGGAGGCTCTATGTTTCTTTCGTTATCGCGGCCAAAATATGAAAAATCGCTGACCATATACTAGCTAGCCATAATAAGTTTTGGTAAAAGAATTACATTATAGCGAGATAAGTTTTATCTTAACTGCTCTCTTAAAGTTCGCAAGGAGTGCGCCGGATTGTACATTAAGCCAAGTTGCAGCTGATAATAGAGCGAGCCTCATAATCCTTTTCCCCGTCGTCCATTATAAAGAGGGATTTCGTTTTAAAATTTCGTGAGATTTGATGGCACCCAAATACTATTGCTAGAACGGAACGTGCATTACAGAAGCGATGATACATGCATCTCTTCTAAATTATGGTAAAAGCAAACGAGCAATCGGTTCATATGCTGGTAAATGGCCGCTGTAGTCCATGGACATCTGTTTTTAACCCTACATAATATTAGTTTTATCCAAAGTTGCTGTTCCAAAGTAAAACTGCGTTAGAACGCCTCGGATAAGTATGTATGTATATCTTACCACCCTTTAATCCAAAGTACAGTTGTGTTTAATAATGATATTTATAAGGTGGAAAGAAGACTTAAGATGATGTCTCCGATCTCACAATCCTCCAGGAATTTGAGTCTTACCTTTAGAAATATATGGTTAAAAGTTAGCATCATTGAACAAACAAGATGTGACTTAAATATCTTAAATGAGCGTCCGATAAAAAAAGTATTTGATTTATTTCTAAACAGGCTGTGTCCCGTGGTTTCACCCGCTACTACGAATACTATAAAACACTATAAGAAAAAACAAACAAAAATAGCGTGATGGGATATAGCCTCTAACCTTCCTTAATACATGGACTATTAAATCTTTTTTTCAATTTGAACCAGTAGTTTCAGAAATTAGTGCATTCAACCATACAAACAAACTCTTCAGCTTTATAATATTAGTATAGACACTGAATTTGTACAGTAGGTACTTATCTTGAGATATTTTATAGCAAACGCTCTTTCATAGCGTTATGCTCCTTTAGAAGACTATCAAATGAACATGAAGAATAATATATATACGATATTATCAATAGGGCATAAAACCACGGGTGGGGCGGAAACTACAAAAGGAATAGACAAGAATAACGTTCGTACAGAAAAATTATAGGAAACAATATCTATGTCTAAGATCAGCTTATACAAACATATTTTAGGAACCTACTATTTTAAATATTTATCTTAGTTGTAATAAAAAGATAGTTATATAACTATTCTACTGGACTTGAAATGCAATCACTAGAAATTAATTCGCACATATACCCACTTACTTCATAAAACTTTGTAGTTGAGGAACTTCAAAACTTTTCCATCAAAAGCTTACTCACTAAATTAAATATCAAAACTTGCCGAAACTTATCGACGCCATCTTTTAAAATTCGGACAAAACTAAAAACACTGCACAAAATCCCCAAAATTTCCTTTGTCCTGTAAATAAATTCCGTGTCTCTTTAATTACACTATCCATTATCTCGAATGCCATTTAACTACATTACCATTTATTTTAAGTACGTCCCGCCAAAATTACTGCAGACTAAAGTAACATGGTTGTACTGGCCATTAATTTAAAAAGATTTGGAATATTTTTTATCTGTTGCTTTTATTATGACTGTGGAGCCGGGGAGTCGTATGCTATCTTTATGCCACGAACCCGTACGTTTCGCAAGTTAGGTATATTTCAATAAGTACATAATTGTTTCTATAAATGTTATGAAAAGCGTTTGCACACTTGGTTTCGCACGGAACAAATAATACATATACTAATAATAATATAATATATACATTACATATACATATACTAATAATAAATAATTAATAAAAAAAACAACACTAATTGCCTATTGTTAGTACTCTACTAGATTGTGTTTCCCTAAACACTCGAAATATCTATAATTTCAAAAATAGAATTCATTTTGAACGTAATCTTGCAACACTCCGCAAGATGTTTCACTGTAGAGAAGAAGTGGCAAAAGAAACACAATAACAAACTTACAAAAAATTCTAAAAATCATCCACAAACAACTTACGCTAGTAGATTATATGTAGTGGAAGTTTTTTTTTAATACAGACGTAATATTTTTTTTAGTATAGCAAAGAGCTTGCAGACCACCTGATGGTAAATGGGCACTGTTGCCCAAGTACATTTCTAAACGACCCCAGATAGGATCAGTCTTACCTGAGGTTAGCCACAGCTGCGTTGCTACCCCCAGGACTAAGTTGGAACGCCTCAGATAGGTATATCTCCTTTACCCCTTCAGACTAGAATACAGCTATGCATAACACTGCTGTTACAAGGCAGAAATAAATGTGTCAGGCCTCACTGTTTTATCGGTCAAATAAACACTTCTTTTATAAGGGACTTTAGGAAGGAAGGCATGTGAGTCACATGACGGAATTGAGGAGCTTAATATTGCCAGTATAGATATTAGCAATTGTGTTTCACCACTTCAATTATTTTGATATTTTGCTTACAAATGCAAAGTATTGGCACGCATAATGAAGTTTTTGGAGTTATTTTAATTTTATTACTACAAAGAAGTGTAACTTTTTACGTGCGTATATAAATACACCCACACGTGTTTTTTTCTTTATGTTTCTATGACTAATGTAGTATACACTATAGTATACTCAGAGATATATCTCTGCCCTGATCCAACTTTTCAAACATTCTAGAGCGTTGACGTCGAAATTTATAATAGAAAGGTACGATATAAAATTTGCAAGTAAATTGATATGTGAGATGTCTTTCTATGCAAAAATTCAGCTTCCGTATATTTATAGCCGAAAAACTCGAGGAGTATTGACAGATCAACTTGAAAGTTTTATACAAAACTGCGTATTTACATAAGAATAATTTTATATTACTTATTTTTATTACGAAGTTTTCAGGGAAACTGGAGTTTTATGTATTTTCTTTATTAAACGTATCAGTCGAGACATCACAGCAAAGCCTGGTCGACTTTAATTATTATTTTATAATATAAAGTATTAGTAAATCAAACCCTTTCATTTAATACCCATAAAAATGGAAGTAGAAAAATTAGTAAGAAGGCATCTTGGGCGATCCGCCATATTGAATTTCGTGACGTCACTTAGGTTATCATAAATTGTCATTGAACTAACCGATACACGTTTTCACACACGAATTTTCTTACTTGATCAGTTAAAGATGTATTCAGTTGCCAGATTGAGCATATTTTATGTTAGATAACATATTATATTAGATACATTGTAAGTGAAATTAAAGTTTGTAATAATATACGATGTATATACAAGTGTATCTACACTACACACACACACTACTACACACTACATGTTAATGTACCCCACAAATCACATTAGAGCAGCATACTGCTCGAGATCTACCCCAGTTGTCGACAAGGTGAGTGATCGAATATAGTTCAACCGGGAAGTCCCATCGCCACACCTATTTCTTGCGTTTTGGTGGTGTGTAGGTACTTGCCGGCTCACTTCGGCTCTACTGAATAAGAGACGACCAATTTAGTCCTCGGTAGAAGCAACATATCTGTGTTTGGTGGCAATGTTGACTTACCATCAGATGCACTACATGCTCATTTCCTATTTCAATGTTTCTGTTCTAATTCAGGGTTTCTTCAAAATTTGTAGAAAGTCCTAAAGAAAGGGCACCTAAAATGTATGTTCGCCATTACTTTTCATAGCCATCTAAAACATTAAGTCGTCATAAAACACAGAAAGGACAAGCGAATTCGTCTCAACATCTTTCGACCCCTATGATTAGAACCCGAAACGCCGGAAACGTTTTGGTCGAGCCTTCACATCGTTGATGCGGAATGTTTTACTCTGAAATTTAAGGAGTAAATAGAATTTGTATAAAAGTGGTAGACCTCTTATGATTCGTATTTCGTGATACCATTGTCAGTTTTTCTGCATTATAACAGCATAAAGCTAGTACGAGTATAAGTAAGACAAAGTATACTAATTAAAGTAATTACTACTTTTTTTAATTTATACGAATGAAATATATATAATTTCTTCACGTAATGCGCATTTTTATTTTTTCTCTACACGGGTGATGTTGTTTTGGGTGCTACACGGGTGGGCTACACGGGTGGTGTGATGAAGTATAGCATCGTACGACAACGACTTGGTACTACGACTCCGACCTTCCCGACGAATCTAATATTACGATCTTGCAAATCAGGTGACACAGAGTTAAATCCAAATCATGTTGTTATTACTATCCTCCTCAATCTATTTGAGAATAATATAGAACACAAGAATGTATAATGTCTCAGGGACTAGTAATTCTTACTTAGGTCGACCGCCCATGGACTTCTATTCCTTATTCTTATGACCTAAACCCATCTCACTCTGCTCAAAGAGGAATGAATAGTAATGAATTGACAACGAGATACTTTAATACAACGTTCCGGCTTCGACCAACTTTTTTGATCTGTATACATATTTGGTGTATATTTTTATGTATTCACTTCTGTCTATAAATTATTTTTCTATTGAATAAGGACATTTAAGTCATTTTAAACTTGTCGAGTGATGCAGAACACAATGGTTGTGTTGGCCGGCACTACGCTCCGCTCCCCATTACCCGTGACGTCACAATGCAGGCGTCATATGCTGTAGAAGTTTTAATCTCCAGACGGACAGCTGGAGATGTGACCTCTCAAATCGTCTTATATCACATTGTGAATGGAACTACAGTATTATAATAGGATAGAACTAGTTCGCAACAGTTAGAATAAAGGTTATTATTTAAGTTGGTTGAGATTTTTTAGATCTTGTTTATCATATAGACATAGTTCTTTGTAAAACTTGTAATTTATACTTACTTTGTTTTTATAAACCTGGAGTAGGAAACGAACAGAACATGCAAATAATATCAGAGGTTGGCCACAGATGCGCTGCTGGACGCCCTATTTGTCAGAAAACGGGCATCCACACCCTTTCCATCGTAACGGATAACTGCTTCACGCCAGAAACTGGTGTAGCAGTGATAACTCCTCGGTGAAAATATACTAACTACTTCTCGACTCAATATGAGGTAAGTGGCACCGTTGCCCATGTATATCTTTAAATGACCCGAAATTTACAGCAATAGAACTAGATGGAAGAACTAGTATAGTTGGAAAGGGAGACCACCGCCACACCTACTTCTAGCGTGAAGGAATTCTTGCGTTTCGGTGGAAGGATTTCGTTAGTGACCACTTACTATTGGATGGACTGCATGATCGTATGCTACTTCAATCTGATAAACACACACACCCAAACCCTGATATAATTGAAGCCCTAACTAAGCTTGGTAATAGATGCATTTCTACTGCTGAGGGCTCCTAAGAACTGAGCGCCTTGTGAAAGAGTATCATGTAATGTCAATGAATAGCAGCTTGTCTCTATTGTTATTAGATGTAATAAGTGTGAAGAAGATGCCACTGAAGTCAAAGCACGAAAGGTACCACCTATATGATTTAGGCTGATATTATCGCGGAATTGATACATTTTAATATGTTACGGGTACTCACGATGTGCGGTTTTGAATTTCTTTTTGCATATCGTGAGTACCCGTAACATATAAAAAAAGGTACCACCTACTCGACCCTTCAATATTTACAACATGGATTTACAGCGTTGGTTAAAAAATGGTGGCATGAAAATAACGTTTCGTTAGACAGTTACATTTTAGCGCTGTGCCAACGAAGTAAGTGGTTGAAATAAACATCTAGCAAGTAAAAACAACGAATAAGTACATAGCGCAGAAAAGATATTACTCATCTTGTTTGTCATTTGTCAGTTTGTTTAGGCAAAATCGTAATAACCTATATGAAATTGTTTGAGCCAAAATGGAACCTTTCTTTGGGCTATGTGTCCTTTTATTCGTCTATCCGTTACGTTACCTGTATTTTTTGTACTCAGGGGAAGCCTTTAATAGGTACCTGACGCCATGGGAGTGATGCCGGATTATGTGAGATTTTTGAAGCACTAAAATCCTCAGCGCTATGTGATGAACATCGGGATCTCCAACGGAACGCAACTGGAGTTCTCCAAGTGAAATTAGCGCTCACGCATACGACCTCACATGCCACCGTCCTTTCCAAGGTCGCTTTGCTGGACGGTTCGAACTCCCACTTTTGCCACTCGTAATCCCGGAAGCCCCCTTTTAGTCGCCTCTTATAACAGGGGATACCGTATCCCTCTTCTAGTCCCGGTACAACAGGGCTTCGTTATGGTCCAGAATTCGTTATATTCCCTACGTAAATTTTATCAGAATGCAAAAAAGAACGATGTAATTGAAAAATGTAGAGTTTATGTATATGTAGATAGGTCTTCAAAATTATGTACTTAGAGATTTAAGTTTCTAAGAATTTCTTATATATACCTAAATAGTCTGTAATCAATATGTTACTACCATTAAAATGAATCGGAAAATTTATTGCGATCAATGTATGATTACTCATGTGGGAAAATAGGAATCGGTGATTAGTATATAAGTTATTAGTATGGCTTAGAACCTTTTCAGTTCGAATATGAAGGCACTATCGCGTTCCTCTATTTTTGCCTAATCACAGCAGTGTTGAATGCTGATGTGTTCTGCTTTGAAGGATGTGTTAACGGGAACATACTTTTCCGAGCCATTCCACCTGATCCCCTGAGATGTAATGTAATCAAGTATGTAATCACGTAATGTGGCCAACATCAGCTAAGAATCTGATTTTATCAGGGAGTAATTAAGAATTTCTTAGGCAACAGTGGCCATTGACCATGTGGTGGACTGCATGCTCATTTATTACTCTATATAATACATATGTGTATATATTATAACATAGAGTAACAAACGAGCATGCATATTTTGCCAAAATTACAAATTCTAGAGAATAAATAATTGGTGAGAAAATACGCTATAATTTATGATAATAACCGGGCTAATGACAATATAGAGCATTAATGATAACATCGGGAACTAATGATACTCTATATAAAGGACTAGTTCCTCTACAGTGAGTGCAAAAACCATAACATAGACAACCACATATACATAATGTCGCGCTAAATGCTAGAGATGAGATTATTACTAAGTTATACACACTAGCTCATTTTCTGATAAAATAATGAACAGTATAATAACGTAGTTATATATACATTTAGATATGGGGTACACATATGTCACTTTTAACTTTGAAATGTTTAAGAAAATAATAGATAAGTAGAAAAGATTTAGACCGTAAATACAAAACTATCTTTTCAAGCTTACTTATCATAAGCTCTTTAGAACTCAAACTAAAATAACTAATAACTCCTACAACAATAAATAACTCCGACAATACTTAATGTCTAATTACATGTAATGTGATTATAAATAGTAATAATATAAATGGACCTGGAATAACCAGTTACCTTTAACATTTGCAAAAGTGAAAAGCAATATTTCCAAAGAAAACTAAACAACTTACGTTCAAAGGCGCGCCTCATTAAACCTTTGGCGAGAGAAATCACAAGCACTGCTGTCCATTCTGCACAACAGATTTATCACTACGGCAATTTGTCATACGGCCCCGGGAACATTAATTACCGGTAGGAATATACACTTGTTTGGTGCGCAGTCCACGTGCGCCCGCTTTCGTAAACTACCCATATCTGACGCGGACATTATGTTTGGTGAACCCCTCTGACCCCTGAACCTGAGGTTCTGGTACCACTCTCACACAAATGCTGCGGTTGCTGCTATTTGCCATTTTGTTGTGCAGAGGTCAGTGGCTGAGTATGGCTTTAATTTTAATGAAGCAATGTATTTTGAAATTGGCCACTAATATGTGCGTTTATCTATACTTTTGCCATTACTAACTTAAAACTAATAAATACTCATCCGTTCAAATATAGATAAAATAAACTGCTTACATCTTAAAACGTATACTAACAAAAATAAATTAAGTGCATTTTATTACCGGGCACTCGTTCCCAAATAAGACATACGGAAAAATCTCATCGTGTTAGTAATCCGATGCTTTGATGTTTTATGCTAAACTCAGCAACGCTTAATTTACCAATAATTCTTCAAAACGGGGCCAGCGCAGTTTATTTCGTGAAATGACACAATTCCATGCACAGCACGGCTCTTCTCTGATATATTGTTATTGAAATAGCCTCATTTGTTTACGGAGACTATAACCGGCTTATCAGATAAGTTGAGCGATCCGGGAAGGTGAGATAGAATGAGTCTACGCTTCTATAGTAATCATTAATCACGCATTGTTATCTGCGTATGTTACTTGAACGCACCTGAAGGGAGAGCGCGGGAAGCTCATCTGTCAAACCCGCCGATGCCTCAGTTTGCCGCCGAAACGAACCACCATTCAGCCGGAATCGTTCACACGATCGCATTGTTCTTTAACACAAATCACTCAATAACTAGAGATAACTAATTTTTGCGTGAATTTTTCCCGATTTTTTCGAGGTCAAATTGGACGCGACGTCGATTCGATTTTTAATAATTGGAGGTTTATCGTGCCGGGGCTCCACGTAGATGCCGACCAACGCGCGAAATGTTGTAGGGCGGACTGGAAGCCGTCTGCCATGTCGCGCGTATTTTTCTATTCCACGGTTTTTCTTCATCGCATCATATATCCCGTGGACAGTGGACACAGGCTACGCTATTTATAATCGTCCCTAAAATCGTATCGGCTTTTATATTCATTGTTAGTGACTATGTTTAATCTTCAACGGTTATGAAATAGAAATAGGAACGTTAGTTTGTACGTGACGTTTTAAGGTCGGAAGTCGGAATGTGTACTCTAATTTAGTGTTTAATTTATTGGCCTCAGTTCCGGATTGTCCATTGTAGCACGGATTATGGTCCGTAAAATTCGGACGTTTTGTTATATAAACAAAATTAGACAATTCCTTAACTATTTAATACAATTTACTTGCAAATACTTAGATTTATCAGTGATCGGTAAATTGAGTTGTATTAATACATATCATTAAATTAACTAAATTATCAGAGTGCACGCAAAGGATATATCGGGTTCACTATACATAAATTAATGAATTGATTTAATTGAACAGACAGATAAGTATAACATTACATGTATTTTCCCTATTTACGATTATCTCGTACGTAATGGTACGTACTTGCTCCAGAATAGTACACACGCTGGCGTATTTGGACCTTGTATTAAAAGTCGATTATAGCGTACATTCTTACATAGTAGATTATTTTAACTACTAGACTTTAATTTTCTAGCGTCGATAAATTTTACATCATATTAGGTCTTTACCTATGAAATTGCCGATCTGCCGACAACGCGCGACCTCATACTGCACAGCAGACGGTCTCCAAACTACAAGAGCTGAGGTTGGAAGTTCTCTATCATCCGCCGTACTCTACAGACCTTGGATAACTTCTTGGCGGGAAAAAAATCAATACCCGAGAGGCAGTACAAAATGCCTTTGAAAAATTTGTTGCCTCCCGTCCAGCTGATTTCTTCAAGAAGAGCATCAATAAGCTACCAATGCATTGGCAAAGATTCATTGATAGTATGGGTGATTACTTTGATTAATAGGAATAAAAAATATAGAAAAAAATACGCTTCATTTATTTCATGAAAAAACGATAATTTCATAGGTTGTTTGTAATAGTAACGGATAAAATGAACACGTGAAAATAAAAAAATGGTTAAAATACGGGAACTAATGAAAAAAAACAGATATAATCGAGGAATTTGCGAATGACCATTTTTATTTTTTTGGGATTATGTATCTAAAATGAGGTAGTTACATATATATGTATGTTTCCATTCAGTACAATTTTCGCTACGGTTTTACCTTTAGATCGTTGCCTAATAAACTGGCTTGAAGCTCCCTAATTGTTCGATGTTTATTTAGGCTTTTTAATGTTCAGTGAATGTTTGGTAGTGTTAAAGTACGTAAGCCACGTTTCATGCCCGTTTACGATGACCGTTTTTGTAAACCACCACGACAACACAATTGGATAGTTTTTCAACCGAAAATCTAAAGACAAAAGCTATCAACTTAATTATAATATCTTCAAGATAAGTAAGAAATCTGCCTTTAATTTCAGAATCATCATACATAACACGTTTAAAGATAATAAATTTATGTATGTTTATATATGACTAGTGATTAATTCTGAACTGACTTATACCTCACTGTATAACGCTGTAAAATTAAACATGTAACTAGTCAGTTTATTTTAATCTTATGATATATATTATTCATCGTGACACGAAGACCCTTAATGTACAGTTACAATTATTATTAAGTACTAGCTGAGCTCGCGGTTTCACCCGCGTTTAAAAGAAATGTAACGTGACATACATAAACCGAAATTTTATATCTAATTAGAAAAAAAACCCACCGATTATGAAACATTCTTCATTGGTGCTCCGCTCCTGTTGGTCTTAGCATGATGATATATAGCCTTATAGCCTTCCTCAATAAATGGGCTATCTAACACCGAAAGAATTTTTCAAATCGGACCAGTAGTTCCTGAGATTAGCGCGTTCAAACAAACAAACTCTTCAGCTTTATAATATTAGTATAGATTATTTATGTTATCTAATTTCATATACTATATAGCGAAGTTTATAATTATTTACAAACAAAATAACTTTGAAGTGTTTAGAAAGTAATTTAAAAAACTTAGGTCTATGCATTGGAAGGGTTGAAGACCGTCGTCTCTTTCGAGTAGGTATATTTGCTCAATCGATGTAAAAGAAGAGCAAAAGAATAACATAAACATAAACGCTTTCTACACTCATAGCCCCACAGTAGGATTTTCTCCTGTGTCGTGGGTGCCATGGACACACAAAGACTACACGAACACCCAGACCCAGAACAGAAACCTAAACTCATCATTCAGATGTCAGTCTGGCCGGGGATCAAACCCGGGACCCACTGCGTGTCAGACCGGTATGGTGACCGCTCAGCCACGCGGGTCGCCCTAAAATAACTTTGAAGTGTTTAGAAACTAATTTAAAAAACTTAGGTCTATGCATTGGACGGGTTGAAGACCGTCGTCTCTTTCGAGTATATTTGCTCAATCGATGTAAAAGAAGAGCAAAAGAATAGAAATAGATTGATGTGCACAGCTGTGGAAAGCCTCCCTACAGTTAAAAGGCCTAAGATCCATCGAATTAATGCGTAGCTAGTTAACGACGGACCTTAGTCCATCAGTGGCCCTCCAAAAGCTTATAAGTAGAGGAATGGTTAAAGTTTCGAAGTAAATGGTGAGCAAATCGAACATAGTTAAGCACCAAAGATAATCACATAATCACAAATATGATAAGTTTGTTTGCTTATCTGATAATTTTACACTCTTACACGTAATATCCAAACCTTAAAATTAACTTTTGTTTAAAGATACAGGAAGATATTATATTACTCTCTAATTGTTGTCAATATTACATCTTATCAAAACTAACATAGTTAATATATTTAAAGCATAGCTTATCGAACTAATCGTATTATGTGAGTGACTTATACAATGTCGGTCACGTCGTTGATGTAAACTGCATTAACATTCAGTTAAGAAGTATTAATACAGTGTCTTATTGGATCAATTCTGTAGTTATATTCTATATAATGTATAACAGATCTATATAATGTATAACAAATACACAAATTGTATAATTCTAAAAGAATTTTTGCTGATGGCCTTTTTGATCATGTTTTTGTATCTTTTTTTTTTACAGTATGGAACTAGCAAACGAGCATGCAGCCCACCTGATGGTAAGTGGCTACTACCGCCCATGGACATCTGTAATCAACCCTAAGTAAGATCAAAGTCTCACCTAAGATTAGCCACAGATGCGTTGCTATCCCTGAAGACTAACATTGAATGCCTCGAAAAAGTATGTCTCAATGTCTTATGAGGCATACATTTTATAAGCTGTATAATTGAAGTGTTTATATAAATCAACTAATTGTATTTAATTAATACGCAACGCATTTTTTTAATTTTACTTATAATTCGCGTTAGCTTGAAGAAACTCATTAAAGGTTAAGGCAAAATTAAAATGATATTAAGATACTAAGTCAGCAATACTAACAACCTTTATAAAACAACCAATCGTATTAGTTTAACATTAAAATAAAGTTCTTATTTTAATATAATTAAAAATAAAAATAATCTCAATACTGCACTGGTTCGATTACAAGTGGATTTAATACAACAATTAAAAACATTTTATAATGTATAAAGAATCTATAAATCAATATTGTTTTAAATGTAACGAAATGTTATCTTTTTAAGAAATAAATAAGTGTCATATAGTTACATTATTTATTATTACTTTAATTTCGATTAATTTTTATTGATGCCAAAGCTGATCCAATGAGTCGTGCGCCTGTACCGCTATTTGAGTCTCACTATCACTGCACGCTGATTTATTACAATACGTACTACGCTACTAACTAGTATGAGTACGGTTAGCACCCAAAGCTACTCAAAGTATACTACTATCCCACAGTTGAGTAAGAAATAAATTCATCAGTAATAGAAATACGCCTGTGATGTTAGTTAATTCGGGGAAGCCAATTTTTTTTCAAAGCGCTGACGTAACAAACCGACATACAGTCCATGTGACGGTTAATGATCACTGCAGCCCATAAACATATGTTATGAACTTCATATACGCTTTCTACACTCATGCGCTTTCTACACGCATAGCCCCACAGTAGGATTTTCTCCTGTGTCGTGGGTGCCATGGATACACAAAGACAAATATACAAACAACCAGACCCAGAACAGAAATCTAAACTCATCATTCAGATGTCTGTCTGGCCGGGGATCGAACCCGGGACTCACTACTCAGCCACGCGGGTCGTCATATAAAACAGGGGTTCGATCTGAAGTCGAAGGTGGTAGAACTCTTTGTGGTTCGACTCCGGAAGCACCACCGCCACACCTATTTCTGCCTAATAACAGCAGTGTTTTGCGCTGTTGTGTTCTGGTGTG
>MOOZ01000736.1:827208-843285 GCA_002930495.1 Cecropterus lyciades | reverse complement strand
TGTGTATATTTAGTTTTGGCTACAGGAATATGCAATGAGAAAGGTCTTCTAGATGATGCATATGGAATGCGCAAGCCAATACGCTCCAGAAGTTCAGGACAATCGACAAGCCCATTCGCTATGTTACGTAAATAAGCGAGGTCAGCTATACGCCTTCTTTCCTGCAAAGGTAATATATGGAATTTTTGGCAACGCCTAATGTAATTTGGAACATAACGTTTGCTTCTAAACTGTAGGTAACGGAGGAATCTTCTTTGAAGACGCTCAATGCGCATAGTGTATGTTTCGTAGGCTGGGTTCCAGACTTGCGACGCATATTCTAAATGACTTCATACAAAACTACAGTATAGAATTTTAAATGTTTTTATTGAGGAGAAGTCTGATGACATACGCAGTACGAAACTTAAAGATTTAAAGGCTTTTTTTATAATACTGTTGATGTGATATATGTACATATATATGAAAAATATCGTTTAAAGTTGGACTAAGATATAATGTGTTAAATTGCATTTAATATTTTTTATTGGAATAAATCTACATAAACGAGCTCGTACCTTGTAACGCAGATTTCAGAAAGAACGTTCTTTTTTTTTGTCTATATGGTATAACGCAGAGGTCATAGATTTATTATTATAATTAGACTGCGTTCCAAATAAAGACTTTACACTCTAAAAATAACCTATGACCTTAATACAACATGCAACAGCATGTACATATGTCGCTTTTCATATTTTTTTCTAATATCATCAAGTACTTGTTTTGTTTTAGATGGGAAACCTTCAATAGGTATCCGACGCCGTGGGAGCGACTAGCCGGGTTAAATGGGATTTTTACCGCACTAATACCTTCTCGGTAGCCGTCCTTGGTGGTGCGAAGAGGACTCCGGGAACGTGACCAGAGTCCTCTGGGTGGGACTGCGTTGTACCATCGGGCTCCTCCACCGCACCGTGTAATCTTTACAACGGTATGCGCACACACATACACATACATACCGCTGTACTTTATCCCGGGTATTATCTAGAGTACTGATTTGACTGGACGGTTTGAGTTTCCACTCTTGCCGGCAGCAACCACGGAAAAGATTTTAGTTGCTTCTCACACAGGCAGGGAATACCATAGCCTTATTCTGATCCCAGAACTACAGGGATACCTATTAATTCATTTACAAATACGCTCTTACGTTACAAACAAAACTTAAACTTGTTACAGGCCATTGAACATTAAAACAAAGCCATACTCTATACTCTATCGGGCGAACCATAAACAAAAGGATAAAATCGAATGATAATGCAAGTCAATCGGCCTTCGACAGCGGCGCGTGGCGGTCGCGTGCGCGCACGAGAGGCGGCGTGCTGCGCTCGAGAGCATATGCAACTTTGGAAATAATGATCGGAGGCCCTGACTTGTAAAGGTCAATTAAAACTTTTATGATATTTCTTTTTTGAGTTTGCGGCCATCTGATCATATTTGCTCGCTAATATGTGTGAACATATATAAACACTACAATATACATATTAATGAATATTCGCTTTTCAGGTCGTGGTTCAATCAGTCAGTAGTGTAAGAAAAATATTGTATCGGACTTTTTGTATGTTTCTCCGTAGAAAATAATGACATTTCATTTCATTGGACTGGAGACCTACTTAATGACTACTAGTGATTTGCCATCCCTAGACTAAGATTAACTTCTAAATGCTTCGTGTACATATTTTTGCGTTATACCTAACTTTCAAAACAGAACATAGCATTGAATACTGCGTTTTTATACGGTGCCGCCGCACCAAAAACCTTATTTTCAGTAGTTATATTTCAAATATATTGAAAAATATATATTTTCAATATTATTAGTATGGCTTAAAGTACTTTAGTAGGTTTTTTAATGATATGGAAGTAGCAAACGAGCACCCAGTTCACCCTATGGCAACCGGCCACTGCCGCCTATAAACATCCGTAACCAAGCCCAAACAAGATCAGAGTCCTACCTGAGGCTAGCCACAGATGCGTTGCCACCCCCGAGAACCAAGTTGGAATTACCTGAATGTATTAAATCTTTAAATTGACATATGTTTTCTAGAAAACTTAAAGATTAAGTAGTTGGAAAGACCTTTTATACAATTCAGGAATTTTTCAAGATGGAAATCGATATATTAAATAAGAATGATTTTGTATTAACATTACTTTTAACATTAATTTGGTAATTGAATTATACAATTAATATTGAAGTGTTCATTATATTATTATCTATTATATAATTGCCGTATTGCGCTCCTCTCTGGAGATGCTGGAATGGTGCACACACCGTTGTTCGTTAGTAGTACATAGCCATAAGTTTAATTTAAGGACTAACATAAGTTTAAGAAGCAATTGTTTAATAACATCTTATTGTATGGACCATGTCTGAATGAAAGTTATTATTATTAATTAAAGTTATTATTAATGCAAACAAATGTGACACTTGATTTATTGTATAAATAATTTTGAATTGAATTTGTGAAATGATATTATTGTGTAACTTAATTCTATATAATGAGGTTGTCAATGTTATTGTCTGTGCAAAATGACGTTACAATTTTTTCCGTACCATGCATGATATGGGGACCTAGAGAGGTGCAAAAAGTTCTTTAAAGCCGGCGATGCTTTGGTGTCATCTCTGCTATTTATTTATTTATCTATCGAACTACCAACAGAATAACATGTAGAGGTATAATAGTATAAAAATATGAAGTCTTAGGTTAATATATGTATACAGGAAATTCCAATTACAGGTAGTCACAGCATGCTAAAAAAAGAGTTGTACAATAACACATTTGAATTAGTTAAACATTAAATAAAGTTATTAGGCACAATACATTATATGCTATTGCAAATGTCCATAGACAATGATGACTACCTTGCATTATGTAGGCCGACGCCCTTTTCGCCAGGTATAAATATCTACAAAAAACTATCCATCCACCTATCAGCTGCTGAGGTCATCATAGGACATGGCCCTCCGCTAATGGAGTTCTTGCCAACATTCTTGCGTGTTAGTAACCATAGCAGGTGTTGATGTACACAGGAAGACGTTGCCAATTTCTTAGATGTACGGTAAAAAAAGAAATGGTGCTATTGAAGACTCCACACGGCACAAAACTATAGAGACATGTACCTTGGCAACTGCTTTAACTGCACACATTTTCCATAACCTAAGCTTTTTACTGAACATTATCTACACTTATTTTATGGAGCTATTAATTAAGTTTTATGCATGACTTAACTGTTGAAATATTTTAATAATACCACTTATTAAAATATTGCAATAGGTAACTTATGCATAAAACTTTCATTTCAAAAACAAATTATCATACAATACCACAATAATCATCATGACATATTATAATTTTACGTATAACTAAAACAATAGCATTAATAATTCACGACGCGATTGGATAATTCAACGCAATCGTTTGAAAATCATTTTTAGATATGAAAATATTTTCGGTAACAAAATACGCACGAGAACAACAGAAATTGAAGGGGATTATCAAAACGTCGGTTCTGCTGAGTGCTGTTATAAAGCTAACAGCCTGTATATCAAACTATTATAGTACTTACAACAAAACAAATCTTTTTTTTTCTAAAATACATGAAAACAATTTTAGCAGAACAAATGAAAATACTATACCTAATCAGTCTACGAAGCAATGATAACAGGCTTGAGGTATGAATTCTAGCCGTCTTAACTGGGTATCCGAGGTTGATACGTAGGCACGGTTTTGCAAGACAAGTATGGTTGGTTCGGGGAAGTACCACCGCCACACCTATTTAGAGTGTGAAGTTTTTGCAATGGATAGGTAGTGTCTACGTAGCATCAAGTGGACGCTTGTTTGCTTAAGTTTCCATCTTTAAAATTTCTTTTTCTTTGACAATGAAGGAAATCATGGCATGGAAACGTACATGCAACATATATATAATCTAAAAAAAAAATTTGTGTGTAATCAACTCACGCTTGACTAGCGTGAGCTGTGACCACTGGGGAAATAATATGATAGACTAGCTGAGCCCCACAGCTTAACCCACGTACATAAAAAAATCAAACAAAGAAACATAGTGTGATGTTGTATAAATGGACTTTTCAACACAAAAACAATTTTTCAATTCAAGCCAGTAGTTCTTGAGATTAACCAAACTCTTCAGCTTTATAATATTAATAGTATAGAATGATTTTAACAAATATTACTCTCGATATTGAAAACATACCAGTAATATTAATAGTAAAATATCACCACAAGCTCATCAGTATAATATCAATTATGGTCTGGATCTGGAAGGAGGAAACTGAGACACCCGCTCGGAGCGCAAGCATCAGAGGGATACAAAATCAGTCTTGGGGGCGGCAAAATCTGCTTCGCGATTTTTATTTATTTATTACAAACGAGTATATAGTCCACCTGATGGTAAGTGCCACTGCCGCCAATGTACATCCTAAAGCAACTTCCTATACCGTTCTATATGAAGACGATCACAGATGCATTGCCACTCACGAGGACTAAGTTGGTCGTCTCATATATAAGTGAGCCGGCAACCACACCATTCCAACGAAACACAAAAAATCCTTCACGCTAGAAATAGGTGCGGCGGTGTTAACTCCCTGATCGAACTACACCGACCACCACCTCCTGGCAATTTTATAACCTGCCTTTCCTATTACGTTTATTAATAATATTTCGTATTGCTTTCGAGTTGAACGAGTAAAAGACAAATTTACATCAAGGATTGTAGTTTCAAAGATAAACATTAGCGATTTAATGTTTTCCTCGAAATAAGCGATGATCTTTAAGTAAAGGTTTTGTCCTACTCATATATAGTGACATCCATAAGTTGCAACGACCACAGCAATTAATTTAAATGAAATGGTTTACATGAACAATTAACTAATCAATAATATTTAAAGATTTAACTATAATACTAGACATAAAGATAAAGCAAGGTGTGTAATTATGAAGAAATTTATTCATTTCCAAAATAAACAATACTGTATTATCAATTGTCAAAGTAAATTGTGTAATGTTGAGAAGTGGAGAGTGTAAAGAAGTATTATACAAATATGGAGTTTCTTACTCTGCTTTTTACATAGTTCGTAGATTTCATTAAAGTCAATATAAGAAATATGAAATCAATATTAAATGTATGAATGTACGAGTGATACATATAATATAAACTCTAGTATCATAAGCATAAAAATTTGCATTAATGAAGTTTAGAAGTAAAAATGTATGTTGTGAGAAAAGTTATAGTCTACAACTATAACATTTCTCAAAAATCTTTTGACAATTTGAAGAAAAAACGCAGGACACTTCGACCCCCGCCCAATCATGCAGGTGACAAGTTCCCACGTAGTTAAAGAAGTCGTTATCGTAGTTGTCCCAAAGTTTTGTAACTAAAGGTTTTTAACTAAAGGGCCCTCCTGGGCTTTGCAGAAAACTGAATGGTATTTTTAAATCCCAACGGTCGTCAAAAAATGAAAGGGTTTAATTATAAAGTGGTCACTGTAATCCAAAGAAATTGATACAGAAGTTGTACTTCTGAGCGCTCAGTCAGATCGCTTTATATAGGTAACTGCACTTTACTACGAGTCATCTCTTTAAACAAAGACACAGGGACGCTACGAAACCATTTATATATGCATGTATGCGAGAAGCGCTGCCACGACCAAAATATTTAAAGTTCCCGAATGAAATGTTATACAGGCTTGTGGTCTACCAGGAATATTGAGTTTTGCATTTACCCTTGTATGTCCCGTAATTGTCATCCTATAACGCTAAAATCAATCCGATATTAAAATTAACACAACCCCCAAATCGAAACATTAAAAATTACAAAATAACATTTAACCACTGCTACCAAATACCTTGAACATAAAAAAAACATCAGCTGTAATCAAGCTGCGTTTTGTTAGATTAAATATTTATATAACGTTATAGCAAGATAAAAGGTCCTTCATCACAACCAGCGATGCTTACGCATGTAGTAAGTATTCCAAACGTTTACAAGCAACGGCAACCAATTTCATGAATTTAAAGATGAACAAAAGTATTAATTTATTATAGGTTATAAACAAACAAAAATACGTTTTACTTGGCTTAATTACGGCACTAGTCAAAGATCAATTTTCAATAACCGTTACCGTATACGATATAAAAGTTTCGGATATGTTTCGAGACATGTTTTTTTTATTTTTGTAACTAACATTTTCAATTAATAATCATAATAAAATTCATCGCTAAAAGAAGTAATAATAATAATAAAATAGTTTATTGCCCCCAAAATTATTATAATACAATATAAAATAAATTATTAGCCCTTTGTACTATGTATTTTTAAATATATTAATACTGTAATGTTACCGTGTACAAAAACTTATAAATAAAAATAAAAAAAATAAAATTATCTACAATTACAAATTAAAAACAATTAGTAAAAAACAGACAGAATAAAACTAAGACAAAAATAAAAAAGCAGGCAAAAAAAAAACACAAAATACGGGGGCAATGGGAGTGGCTCAGCATTTTGCTGGCCAGTACAGCGTTGTTTTTCAGTCACTCCCAACTCCCTTGGATGTTGTACGGGATGTGGTTGTAATCTCCCCTATCCGAACCGACACACAAAAAACAAAATCCAGACAAGGAAAATAATAATAACAATAACATATATAATCATACTAGAAAATACAATTTAGATGGCGGTTAAATCAAACAATTCTTTCATTCTAATTATAAACTGATTGGGTAACTGTAATAATAACTGACTGCTTGTAATAGTGAATGAAAACATAGAAATAAAACGAAATTATTACCTATTTGTGTATAATATAAGTAACCGCAACTAACGGATAGTCCTAAATAATTATATATTCGTAACGGTATCCGAAGCCGGTATAATTTCATTTCCATAACATCCCTAGTCCTCACTAGTGGCAGCGCATCTGCCATTGACTTCAGGTACAACTCCTGTTTTATTTGGAATTATATTTATAATATATATTACTTTCATATTGCTACTTCAATTTTATATACAAAAGGTGAACTAAGCTATTGGTTTTTAGTGTAATCCAAAATATTATGATGAACACAGCCTGGTGTTTTTACAAGATTTGATTAATTTACAGTTAAATTGTGTAATTAATTTAAAGTAAATGAATAAAATCGTTTATTATAAATAAAACATTACTTTATTTTTAAATAAATAATACAAATTACGGAATGAAAATAATATACTGGCCAGTATATTCCAGCAAGATTGCGGACACATAAATAACCTTATATTAATATACCATAAAACGTATATGCTAGATTTGAAAACCCAAATAGAAACTAAAGAAACGAAAAGAGACTAGAAACATAATTCTTATGGTTTATCCCAATGACTGTTACACTAAAACATTTTCACCAACAAAGTTAAGCTCTTCCAGAGCTTAAACTAACAGCTGCGAGCAGCGTTATCCTGTAGGCATACGTGCTCAAGTGTGCGCCGCTGTACACTAATAAGCTGCCAATTTGCGAGTATGCGCACACCCTTACCATGTAGGTGCATACATTAGGACCTAATTTTCAATCTTGAATCCTTAATCAAGTAACTTTAATGAATTTTTCATATAATTTCATGAATTTGCAACGCGTCTGACTGCATCGACGGGGAATGACGCCCAAATAAGGCCACTCGTCATATGTTTGACTAACAAATGTTATGAATTCTACGGTAATTAGGAATCGCAGGAATGGTAATGTAATGATCCCTCGCGTGGAAATTAGTTCTTGTCTTATAATTAGACGCGTAGCGCTCTACGCGCTACGCGCGTAACTGCTACGAGCTCTTCATCGCAATTACAAATGTTCTCGAAGTACACTTTGCATTATTAATCGATACTAAATTGAGTTAATTTATTAACTTAGTATATAAAGCCTGCTTCTGGTCTTAAAGAATATTCACATGTACCTTCATAGTAAATATGTACACCTCCATACATGTCACAACCAACATGATTTTTGATTCAAAATGAACCACCGTCGTATAAACGTAATTATTCAACAATTGGACAGCGCGATGGAATAAGGCATAAAACGCATATACCGGTAAATAATACATACCGGTAATGTCATATTCACATATAGTTATCGCGTCCGGCTTATTAAGAATTAATTTAATCCTAATTTTCTAAAATTACTATCCTATATACTTTATTTTGATTTTAAATATTCACACACCAAAACCATTATACACAATTGTTAAGCAATGTTCACTTCGAATAACAAGGCTCAGGATCGGTTGGAGTGGCGCCGATTAGGGGAGGCCTATGTCCAGCAGTGGACCTCAAAAGGCTGATGGATGGATGGATGGTTCACTTCGAATTCAAATTTCTATGTAATAATTAAAAATAATAGGGCCACCACGTGGTTAATTTGGTTCTGGATAACAAATAACAGATCCTAATATAAACACATATATCGTGGATGCCTTAGGTACCTGACGTACATAGGTATTGATTTCTATATGAAATTGCGTACAAATTTCCATGGAAGGCAGTGACGGTACCTATCGGTATGTACTTACTTACTTTTTTTTTATAGTATGGAAGTAGCAAACGAGCTTGCAGCCCACCTGATGGTAAGTGCCTACTGCCGCCCATGGACATCTGTAATTAACCCTAAGTAAGATCAAAGTCTCACCTAAGGTTAACCACAGATGCCTTGCTACCCCTGAGGACTAAGATGGAATGCCTCAAAAAAGTATGTCTCCCTTACCACACCCTTCAGACCAGAACACAACAGCGCATAACACTGCTGTTATAAGGCAGATATAGGTGCGGCGGTGGTGCCTCTGGAGACGAACCACAAAGAATTCTACCACCTTCAGACCAACTGCACGCTCTTTTATTATTTTGATCTTATTAAAATATTACGCCACTGAAATTTGATCTATTCGCGAAAATGCATAATCAGACATAACCCAAACACGCAGATACGAGATAACCTCGGGTGACATCTTTGTACCCTAATATTAAAATTAAGTTACAACCCTTAAGGTGTACCTTTCTTGTTTTTAACCGAAAAATTAAATCTGAAATGTTTATTTTTATATAAATTTACGAGCACTTTGCCGCGAAGTCAAAAATGGTCAATTATTATATTATAATATTGAACACTTGTCAAATGTAACAATCTTTATAATAGTGTTTGAAGGTTGTAGAACTCTTTGTGGTTCGACTCCGGAAGCACCACCGCCACACCTATTTCTGCCAAATAACAGTGTTAAGCGCTGCTGTTTTCTGGTCTGAAGGGTGTGGTAAGGGATATACTTTGCCGAGACATTCCATCTTAGTCCTCAGGGGTATCAACGCATCTGTGGCTAACCTTAGGTGAGACTTTGATCTTGCCTAGGGTTGATTACAGATGTTCATGGGCGGCAGTAGGCACTTACCATCAGGTGGGCTGCAAGCTCGTTTGCTACTTCCATGCAATAAAAAAAGTGTAGGGATTTAAAGGTTAAACAGACATGAAATTAAAATAGAACTTTTATTATATTTTATGAATATGAAGCTCATGAAAATCACCTACTGCGGTAGTTATTGGTAAACATTTTTCATTTTGTTTTTCCCTTCAGTTGCTAGAATCACCAGTCAGCACGCCACATACAAATGATTGTGGAGGAAGAGGCTTTCTCTCAAGTGTACTTCTGTTACATTCAGAGCCAGTTTCGCCTTAACCAAGGTCTAACCTTGAGCTTTTTTATGGTTATGGCGAAGCAGACTTTTATAGAAAACTGCACGCTCTTAAATTCGAAAAAGTAATTTGATGGTATTAGGGAAATCCTAGGAATAAAAACAGACTCTCCTCGAAAACAACCTGTCAGTATAGTTGCATCGATTACATTGCGATACATTACAATGTTTTCACTTGCAATCTGGTGCCATCGCATTTTTTGTGGATTTATATTGCGCAGTAACATAATTGACGCGTCCGAACTCTAGGGAGAGTTATATTATTATCCACTTCCGGGAAATCGCCATTTTTAATTTTAAGCAACAGATTTGAGAAGTGTCCGACAGTAACATCTCCACTAAGATGGACTCTCAAATTTTTGGTAAGGCTCAATTTTGTCACTGAAGACCACAAATATGACCGCTTTACGCACGCTGTAACTTATTTATGCCTACATAATTGGTGAATATGGAGACGTTGTGCTCAACCTCGCAACAATTTGGCTACAAATGGAGAGTGCCTACTAACCCGATATATTGCATTGGTGCAATCATAAACTCCCAAGCTAACATTCCAGACCCAATAAGCATAGGCATAGGCGAAAGAAAAAATCTTCAACGGGAAAAATACAAATACTTTAAACATTTGATAGAGTGAGAACGAATGATCAGAAAACTGGCACATACCTGGGCCAACGAATTAGCTTAGCTATTCAACGAGGTGAGGTAACTAGCATTTATATTTTATTTGAAAAATTCATTCTTTCTATATTTATAATTTAATAAATTATTATATCCGTATAATTATAAAATAATTAATATATATTTTGTTATTTTCAAATTAAAAAACCCATACAGGAAAACCTTCTTTTTTTGTCGACAATTTTCGGAGTCTATTTTGGACCTTAGCATAAACTGGCAAAAAGACGAGACGGCCTTTTTTTCGCACACTGCCTGCCGCTGTTGGACTCCGCACTTAACAAAGCTGTAGTTTCGCCCGTGGGCAAAAGCACAAGTTACAGTTGAAATTTTAAAAAAGAATATTTAAAAAATATATAAAAATCCATTTGGAAGCGTCTACCAAGGTAATGAGTATCTTACGATTTAATCTTTTTCCGAAGCAGGCGGAGGCGCGGGAATAGCGTATTTGGAAGCTAAGGACACTGTTCTATTTATGCAAATTATGAATAAGTTGAAAATACTCTCGATTGTTCTATTCTAACTTTATAAACCCACCCTAACTTTATTGTGTTGGTTGTCTTATTTTAACATTTGATTACTTTTTATCGCAATAATTACCCAACAAGGCCTATTAGCCCAAGATACTTCGTCAAAAATCTATATCAATCAAACAATCAATCAGATAATCTCACTATATGTATATTTTCACAATATTTTTTCATTTCAAATATTGTTTTATGTTAGTGAATTAATTGTTTTTTTTTATAGTACGGAAGTAGCAAACGAGCATGCAGTCTACCTGATGGTAAGTGGCTACTGCCGCCCATGGACATCTGTAATCAACCCTAGGTAAGATCAAAGTCTCACCTAAGGTTACCCACACATGCGTCGCTACCCCTGAGGACTAAGATGGAATGCCTTGGAAAAGTATGTCTCCCTTACCACACCCTTCAGACCAGAACACAACAGCATAACACTGCTGTTATTAGGCAAAAATAGGTGTGGCGGTGGTGCTTCCGGAGTCGAACAACAAAGAGTTCTACCACCTTCTTCCTCTTAGACCATTCGAGGTGACCATCTTAGTCTTCGAGAGCAGCTAAGCAACGCATGTGATTGATTTCGAATAGAAACTAGTGTCCGGCCGGTGCTTCGGCTTCGGCCAAAAAATCCATCTTCGGCAAAACCTTTGGCGTCGGCCAAAATGGGCCGAAGTTTCGGCCGAATCCAAGATTCAAGCAAGTGCCTAAATTGAACGAACTATAACGAATACACGATACTGCGATGGAGATGGTGAAGCGATAGGGTAACCGAAATCTCCATTGTGGCCTTGCGTCGCCAGTTGTGTACAGATCTTCAAATTATTTAACCTGTTATTATTTAAAAAAGCGGCACATAAATTTTAATCAGCTCTAAAAGTTATTCATATCCAATCAACATAGATCATTATCTACAAAAATAAAAATCGTTTAAAAAAATCAGGTTCAGCCAATTAAGAACTAAATTTATTATAGTTTTTGAATCTTCGACTTCAGCTTCGGCCGAAGGTTGTGGCCATAGCCGAACAATCGGCTTCAACTACCGCTTCGGCCAGAAATCGAATTTCGGTCAGACTCTAATAGAAACCCTATTCTATATGTAGATTACAGATGTCCATGGGTGCTGACCACTTACTATCAGATGTAATACATGCTCGTTTACTACTTAAATTTTACATAACAAAATACCGCACTAAATAAGCAATTAAACTTCATACTAGGTAGTTAGTAGTCACCGTATATTTATAATATTCCAGAAACAATACGTCATGAACTGAAATCAAGTGAAAATAATTAATTTCAATCACAAGCCTCTTATAATTTAGTCATTGTAACGAAAGTAATAAAATAGGATGTGACGTATTTGAAATATATGCATTTTTAGAGAAAATACAAAAAAAAAAACGTCCTTTTACATTCGAAAAGAAAACAAAATGTACGACATTAATGTTATGTTAAAATGAAGTAAAAACGAACGTGTAGTCCTCTTCACGATATGAGCCAACTGCTGTCCATGGGCATTTGCAATCAACCCTACTCAGCACTTGAGCCTTGCCATGGATACCTACGTTTCTACCCCAGAAGACCAAATTGAAATGCTCCGTATAAATACGTATCTATTAACATAGGCTAACTAATACAAACTTGTGTGCTTTAAGCTTTAAGAAAGTTGAAGCCATATCAAATGAAGTGCTACGACGCAGTAATTAACCTGATTTTGAATTCCGCACCACTCTCACAGAGAAACAATTGAAATATTACATGCTTACAAACATGTGTATAATAATACAAAATATATTGTGATTCAATTGGCATAAATAAAAAAATACATACCTATATCTGCCTTACCTACGTCGTCCGGAACCTGAACTCGGTAGCACTTAACACGGATGTTATTTAGTGAAACGGTTGCACCGCCACAAAGCCAGTAAATTTTTTACCATATTTTTTTGATATTTTTATCAATTATTGTATTTAACAAAGCAAACATTAAATTAGTAACAAAAGGTCAAATTTATTTACGCACTTTTCCAGCTTGTCATGATTAAATTATAAACAAAAAAATCAATTAATAAATTAATTATTGATTATAATAAAAATGATTTACCTAGTTTTCCAGCTTGTCCGGGGCGCAGGACGTCGCCGAGAAGGTCCTTGATGAGAAACGACTTGTGGCTGTCCATGTTTAGATCCATTCACGTAACACAAACTTTAAAAAATAGACGTTTAAATTTCTAATCGCATTTTTGCGCCTTTGTCCATTGCTCTTGGTGTCGAATCAATTTAAAAAAAAATAAACAACATTACTGAAGAACGCAATTAATGATTTATTAGCAGCAATCACGACTTAAATCCTTTTCATTAGATGACTGGGATGTCAATTAAAAACATGATAACACCGATTAATGACAGCTGCACTTTCCCGCGCATCCGAGATGACTGTCAGCCATGTTCAAACCGCTCAACCAAGAAAATCTTTTCATTTAGCAACGCCCTACCCCTAACCGATGTTACATACATTTTCTTGCGGTTTTGGCCCAAAACACCGCTTAAACGGGGTTTAAATCGCGTTTAGCATGCGCGGCAGTCACTGGGCGGGACTTGGGGCTCCACCCTTCTATAACCCACCAATGGGGGTAGAGCCGTAAAGTTTTCCACGCGAGCGATTTGTAAAGTACGCATTGAAACGAGGGTTTAGACCCGTAGTTATTGAGTTGGTTTTTAAAAGACCGTTTTGAATGTAAATCGAAAAGTTAAGCGAGGTAAAGAGGCTGCCCGCGGATCTCCAATTAAATTGATAGTTGCGTATCGAGTGGCTTGTTCTGAATAGTGCAAGATACGTTTTGTATCGCTCGCGACAGGACAAAGCAATGCCACGGTGGAAATAGTTCAAGGTTTTAATTGCTTCGATTTTCATTCAAAATTGATGGAACATTCAGCGTTTTGTTAAGTTATCTGTTATGTTGGAACAGTTTTGTAACCTATACAAGTGCTGCAGAAAATTCATGCAATATTTATTCGTAATTTTTATTCGTTTTTGCATGATTTTAATAGGTGACTAGCTCGAGTAGCTAACTAAGGTACCTGCGGCAAATAAGGCCCACACTTGAAAACTCGTGCCAAATTACTTACCGACCGATACTAGACCGATAGGTTGCGGCAGACCGATATAACATACCTAGACGTACACTAAGGAACCATTTGACAAGTGGAACTATAATAAGACGTTTAGGACGCAGTTCAATTATGAATGAAGGACGAAAACGCATTCTTGTCAACAGAATCAATCAGAATAAGATTTGCAAATTTTGGGATGCAACTTACTCCTAAGTAGGGGATGCAATCTCGTTCTCGCGAGATCTTGTTTCTGCGAGATCTCGAGCCTTTTTAGCGAGATTGATCTCGGTCGAAAAATAGGCGAGACCTCGCGAGTTTATCGAGATTGTATTTAATGAGTAGATAGCATATATTGAGTACTACCTCAACTGCTCGTGATTCGTTACGGAATATAAAAATTAAAAGATTAGATTAAAAAGATTTATTGAACAAATAAGCAATTTCACAAATTGTACATTCGTAAACAACTGCAATAGTTATAAAGACTGTGTCGCAGCCGTTTACGCCCCATCTGGACGTGATGTTTGTTCTATCTGAGCTTTACAATATTATAGGAATATTTGCACATGCTTTATTC
Organism: Cecropterus lyciades; assembly: GCA_002930495.1. NCBI lineage: Eukaryota > Metazoa > Arthropoda > Insecta > Lepidoptera > Hesperiidae > Cecropterus > Cecropterus lyciades. The sequence continues at coordinate 828,638 of MOOZ01000736.1, read as the reverse complement.
TTATTATTTACTCAACCAAAAATAAGTTTCTCAGATTCTTCATAAGAGCAGTTTTGTAGATATTTAGATAGTTGATATTTGCATTTCCTGTATGTTAGCGGATAAATATTTATAATATTGTTATACTGAAAATAGTCGTCATCTTTAAAAAGTGCAAAATATCGTAAAAGTAGCCTATAACTTGACCAGATAAATACGCTTCATTCATACAATATTTCATATACCTATATCTGACCAGCGGATCTGCGTTATTGAGTATCAAACAGACGCACAGACATACACTGTCTATTTTTACATACGAGTATAGATATTGTGTAGATTGCATACTTTGTTAATTACTCTCTTAGTTTTAATAGATCTCTGAATAGGTATAGTTTCTTTAATTGATAATAATATTATAGTTTAATAGTCAATACTAAGTTAATGAGACATTTTAGTTTTTGACTTCTTGTTATTTTGTTATAGAAGAATTGCTCTATTATCAAAAAACTTTTGTTTGGTGTTAGAAGAGAAGATTGGTTCTTTATTTTATTTCTAACTAGCTGAGCCCGCGGTTTCACCCGCGTTTAAAAGAAATGTAACGTGACATACATTAACCGAAATTTTATACATTTAATAATCTCTATTCTATTCTTTTACCGGTACCGCCGCCGTACCTTATGCCGGTACCGCCGCAAATGCTACGTCTCGCAGTTTTTAAATCTGTAATATCTTCGAAAATATTCATTTAAATCATATGCTGTAAAGGGCCATATAGATCTATATTAAATCAACAATGTATTTAAGGTATTTAATTAAATAAGGATTGCTGTATTGGTTAAAATCGCTTCGAAAATTAGCCATTATTTGTCGTAAAAAGTAAATGACAAAAAAATGTTATTGTGGGATATCCATAAAAGATACACATATACCATCGCGGAGTTTTCTGTAGACCTTTTCAATGTGTACAATACTTAGTACATTATTTTGATAATTCTCGTAGGGTTCAGCCTGCGTTTGCAATGTAAGCTGAAAAAATGTAATTATTTACGACATCATATTAGAAACCTTAAAAATGACAGTATTTCTCCACTATTTAATGGATGTTATTATACATATAAACCTTCCTCTTGAACCAGTCTATCTATTTAAAAAAAACGCATCAAAATCATTTGCGTAATTTTAAAGATTTAAGCATACAAAGGGATATAGGGACAGAGAAAGCGACTTTGTTTTATACTATGTAGTGATTTGATTGGATTCGTCAAAGTTTAGTACTTAAAACTTTATTCAAAGAAATGATAGTTACGTCAAACCATGTTATTAATTAAATAAAGGTATTTATTTTGAAATGTTATTAATTAAAAAAAATAAAAAATTATTTATTTTGAAAAAAAAAACGTAAAAGAAATGTTTATTTCATAATATCCATAATTCTTATTATTTTTTCT
>MOOZ01000736.1:730396-750881 GCA_002930495.1 Cecropterus lyciades | reverse complement strand
GTAACTTAATCAGTAGAAATAGCATTATCTCTGTCGCTCTCCTTCTTATGATGTTCGCGAAGTTCATACTTCGCAAGGTACATCTTTTTCCCGCCAATTTTGATATCCTGACCTAACTGCATTGCTCGTTCAACTGCATCTGGTCCATCAAATTCAACGAAAGCAGTCGCTGAAAATTTATAAAAAATATATATTCTCCTTGATTGGCCTTACTTAAAGTATTTCTATCCTTATAAGCAACACTATCAAATAGCATTGCTACTTTCCAAATTGAACTTAATTTTGTATTATAAATTTAATTTTTTAGCATCTGCATCATAGTTCAATTGAGCATTTTTATATATTTACTATACTAATATTTTAAAATGAAATGGTGTGTCTCTGTGTGTTACTCAATCATGCAAGAACCATTGGTCCAATTTACATGAAATTTTGTATGTATGATGCTTATTTAACTGGTCAGCATATAGACTATTGATTTGATGTTTTTTACTATTTAAAGATGGTGACTATTTTAGTTATGTCAGTACACCCTTGGGTTTCAGATTTTCATATTTCCATTTTAAATAAAAAGAGAACACTAAAATAAGGAAACTTTTGATGGCATATATGAGGTTAAAATTAATTTCCTATCCGCAAGATCCTTCTAATTTTTTATGTACCTCCTCGGTTAGCGAGTAAAACCATTCTTTGTCACATAGCGAAGCATGGGTACTTCAGCTAGTTTCTTATAGTTTACGATTTAGCCACCATGCCCACTTTAAAACACACCCAGACTAATTGCATTTTATCTTATGATCCTACCTACCAAACGACTTAATGGCTAAATAGTTTACAGATTATCTAAAAATCATAATTATATATACCTATAGTTTTTTTTCCTTTGACCAAATGACGTATGCTTCGTATGCGTCCCGCGCTAGCAAACAGCGAGCTGAGCGCCTGCTGGCTGAGATCACCATACCCGCGCACGACTAGAGTGGTCTGCGTGGGCGGCAGGGGCCGTCGCACGCGGATACGGTTCTTGCAACGGTTTCCAAGTAGCACTGTGTTGTCGTCTTCTAAGGCCTAATGATGTTACAAATATGTATATTATAAGTTACACATCTTCCTCAGTTTTTGGACTTAGCAGTGGGATATAGAAAGTTGTAAGGCAGTTTCTGCTGTTGTAATTGAATATGTAGTACTTTCACAATTCGTTTTGAGATATCCATTCAAGTGATTTTTTTCGATTCATTCATTTTGCAACAAAAATAAATCTTAGTTTTATAAGTGCCATTTACTCCATTTCAGTTAACAATGAATCCCTGATCACCTAGAGATCTAATCTAGAGCAAGTACATATTCTTTTGTGAAGTTTTTAATTACTGCCAATAAAAAAAAAACTTTCCTTCTACCCATATGTAGATATCTTCTGATGTAATTACTGTAATAAACTCGATTTTACAAGAAAATTAATAATGACTGCAGTCCTTATTACGAGAGCAGATTTAAGGGTCATTTAATATTAACAATAACGTTTTTGCTTGTAGTATTTTTTAGAGCAAATAATGATATCAATAACATGTTAATGATGATTTCCAGCACTTATTTGTTGTGATGTAATATTTATATTTATGAATTACCTTTGTAGCAGATTCTTCCTCTTGAAAAAATATAGTTGTTGTAAACACTGGTTTAGGGTCTTCATTGGGGTATGTTTCAGCAACCCTGAAATTAAACATATTTAGTTTTTCTTCACACCCTGGGATTTTCATAAAATTTGTTTTTGCATATAAATATATGCACAAGTAATAAAATATTAATATTATGTAAAAACAGTAGTGTAGTGTGGTAAGGGAGACATATTTTTGTGAGGCATTTCATCTTAGTCCTCAGGGGCCACAGCTGTGGCTAACCTTAGGTGAGACTTTGATCTTACTTAGGGTTGATTACAGATGTCCATGGGCGGCAGTAGCCACTTACCATCACATGGGCTGCATGCTTGTTTGCTACTTCGATATTATAATAAAAAAAACTGTTTTTCCACTTAAGATGGAATACAGATTTGGGTAAATAACTTTAATAATAAATCAATAATTTAATAATAATGCTGGCAATTATACCACTAGTACAAATATTGATAACAAACATTAGGTATGCATTTTAATGCAATAGGCAATTGCATGAATAAAATGCAATGTAATAAAATGTATTGTAAACGTACCCTATACCCGCAATAGTTCCAAACTTAGCAAAGTGTTCTGATAGGACTGTCTTGTAGCTGCACATAATGCTTATGGGCAAGTTCTCCACCACTACAGAGTTTTGCAGCTTTGGCTTATTGGCTTCCCCTTTTGTATCTTTGTTCCACTTACGATGGCTCCATTTCACTTTCTCTGACTCAGCATTATCTTGTGGGTCAGCTGGTTTAGGCTTTGTTGACTTGCTGTTCTTTTGATCTTTGTGCTGTTTTTCCTTTTTCTTCTTATTTTTGTCCACAACAGTCATTTCATCTAATAGGTGACTTAATGTAAAGGCATTGTCTCCTATGTTCAAGTTTTCGAGGCCCTTTGCAATGGTTTCTGGCTTTAGCTCCTTCTTGCGAGACTTGATAGCAGGTTCGTCCTCTGTCTCAGCATTGGTGTCCTGCAAAGCTTTTGCCTTCCTTTTCTTCTTTTTTGATTTCTTTATTTTACTGTCAGTGTTCTGATCACCTGCTGCATCATCAATTTTTTGATCCTCTGGAAGCTTAAATTTTCTTACTTTCTTTACTTTTATCCTCTCCTCCATGACATTTCTATCTGATAAACTTTGTGCCAGAGAGCCAGATGTGGATTGTATATTTTGATTATCACTGTCTGTAGTTGGAATCTTAGTTTCTTGTTTGGAGGGCAAGTATTTCTTCTCCTTTTGTTTCTTGCTTGATTTCTCTTTGTTTTTGAAATCCTTGGAATCATTAGATTTACTTTTTTTCACAATCACTTCATCTCCTTCCTCAAGCATAAAGCTTACGGATTTGTTTCTCTTTTTTGGCTTGCCACTCGAACCGCTAACCTTGGCTACATTGACGGAAACCTCTACATCCGATTTGTTTTTCATGATCGATTTTACATTACTCTCAGATTTATCTGGTTTAGTTTTGGGTGTGGAAGTTATGTTTGGTTTTATTGTAGATGTATCGGTCATCATTCCCGGAGAACTGAGACCGGCGGCGGGTACAATATGCGACGAGTCTAATGTCTCATTTGACTTCTTCTTTTTATGTTTACTTGGTGATCGCGACCGTTTCGACAAATTATCTTGTTCTGTATCGGGCACTTTGAATTTTTTAGCCATCTTTGTAACTTCGTTCGAGTCAGAATTTGATTTAGTTTCGGCGGCACTTTTATATAGTTTAACAAAATCGAAGGATCTATTCTCTTTTACATGATCGTGACCTGTCTGTTTATAATCAAATGATTTTGATTTCATAATAAATGGTTAGCTCGAATGGCTTTATATTCAAGTATTATAAAGAAAAACACATAAAACATGCGTTTTGGTCTAGCGTTTCGATAAACTTCATTTGATCGAGGTAATGAGGTTATATTATATTTATGTCATTGTCATGAATTGTCATTGTCATTTTCATCTATCTGGCAATGGTTGTAGAGATTTCAAACCTACGGCGACTTGTTTAATTGTAATGCAATTTTGTGTGCAGGATCAGTAAAATATAGTGTTTCAAATATTTTACAAATATAATTATTGTAATTTAAACATATCTTATCATTAACCTAATTTCTACTTCTAGTGATGATTGTAATTCCATTACTAAAACCACCCTGTGACGTCACAGTAAGTAAAAAAAGTGGCATGATTCAAGGCTTAACTTATTTCCTCTGATATGCGTTTTTTTGTATTTTGATAAGTGTTACTTTTATAAATTTAATTTGGTACTCAAGTAAAATGTATAATAAGAAATATTTTTATTTTTTGGTATTGTTCTGCTTTAGAGCAATCAATCGCGACTTTTTTATATGACCGCAGTTTGTTAAATTCCAATTCATTCGAAAACAACTCTAATGCCGCCGATTTACGCTTTTGTAGTTGAATGAAATAAAACAAGAGAATGATTCCCAAAAATATAAAAGAATTTATCAAACTACAATAATATCAAACTAATACAATAGATAAAGTGGTAATGGACTTATAATACTAATTATACGTCCACAACCATGGCTGTGGTAAGCATCTGACCAAGTCCATTATTCAAACATCACAACCCACTATACATATAAGCTCAAACGACTATGTATAAATACACGTACACATAATTCAGATAATTTATAATATTACAGATGGAACATTTAACTAGTTTAAAGACCATTATAAAAAAACAGTTATAATACTTAATACATATTTTGAATAAAACAGCGAATTTCTAATTGATTTGCAAAAAATGTGTACTAATAGTAAATTTGTGATGATGGCCACACATACACACGACGCCGATCGATGATTTGGATTATTGTGTTATGGCAACTTTTATCAGAAGCAAACTTTTTATAATGGCGGATGCGCTTGCGTGATGCCGGGTGCGTGTTATTATTACTTGTAATTTGGCGTCTTTTAGAGTGAATTTGTGCTTCAGTTCGTTTTACAAATAATACACTCGATCGGTAAGTGGATTTTTCATTTATATTTGTTTTAATATAGTTTAAAATTGAAATACAAGTTGTGTAAGACAAACAAGAGGGTGTAAGGTTTCGTGAATTTTCCATTCTAACGCCATGCTTCATGGCGCGTTTGGACCCTATCGATGTATTTACCGTTATGTTCATACCGATATAAAAACTCCGTAAATTGCTAAGGAATAAGTTTTTTTGATCATATTATTGTGTTTTCGCGGGTTACAAACTTTGTCCTTGAGGTGTGATAGGCGCCAAATCTATTCGCTGTACGTACTTATGTGTCATATAGTCTTATAAGTACTTATACGTTAGGCGGGAAACGTGCTGAAGTAGAGTGTTTTCCAGTTACGAGCTTCAGAATGGTAATTTTTGCAGTAACATAAGAAAATGGTGGCGCAGAAAAAGGGACGCGGAGCTAAAAACCAGGCGGCGGGAAAGGCGAAGCAAGCCGCCGCGAACCAGCCCGAAGAGGTAGTTGAGGCGGAAGCGCCCGAGGCGATGCAGGCGGAGGACAACGGGGACGCGCAGGCCGAGCAGGCCGACGAGGCGGCGGGCGCGGACGAGGCCACCGAGGCGCAGGAGGGCGACGCGCAAGACGACTCTGCCGAACCCAAGGCCGACGAACAGAAGGAGGAAAAAGTGGAATCTGGTAAACTCCTCGTGGAGAACCTCCCGTCGAGCTACCTCTTCGACTACCAGGAGAAGCTCAAGGAGTTGTTCTCCAAGCATGGAGAAGTCACCTGCGTCAAGTAAGCCCTCACTGTTATGTACCCATTTATCTCACATTTATTTGCTAACATTCAAATATCTTCAGTCGATTGTTAGTAGAGTTGAATTTTGATTTTTGATTTGGAATTTATTCAAATTATAACATGACATGTGAAAAGTTCCGTAGTGCGAGTGGCATTCGGAATGTGAATGTGGAACGGAGTATTAACAAGAGAAATTTTCTTTCTTTTTAGACGTGGTCCAATCATTGTTACTGAACTGACCACAACTCCGACATTATCGGCAATAGTCGAATTCAAAAACAAAGACTCGTTGGATAAGGTAATGAAATGTTTATTAACATTCTTTTATAATTTAAAAAGTTATTAGTTAGCTAATTTAGAATAAATTGTCTTCATTGGGTGGCCCGAGGAGACAGTATTATTGTTAAGGCTAGAAATTTTCCAAATTATGAAACCCTTGAGTACAGTATGAATGACTATTTGAATGTTTCAAATGGCTGGTCTTCTACTACAGTTGAAAGTGTTTGGGAATTGTGCCTCATTTGCTGTGTAAATAATCAAAATTTACATGACTTACGCTAACGGGTAGTAGATCGGCTAATCTTCTTGGTTTTTGTGCTGTTTTGTGTCGCATATGCACTAATGTATGGTAATGGTAACAAAATTTTTGAGGATGTAATAAATTATTATTGATTTACATTTTTTCATAATTATAATAAAATATTAATGTAACAATTAAGAAAAGTCTACACTTATAAAAAAATGTTGTGACATATTATGCTATAAATTCATATTTGTATTGTGGAGTATACATTCACAAAATTTAGTTACCACTACTGTGTTCCTAACTTTTCCTCAATGTAAGGATTGTTCACACAGTAATTCAAATACAATTGACATTAACACCTTTATGTGAATTACTGTGTGTACGAAAGCCTTCTGATTTCATTCTTAGGTTCTGAAAAATTTGTATGTATTTCAAGTTAATTATTGTGAGACTGTTTTTAAATAAAGGTAAGTAATTAAAGGGATAGGGTGAATATTATCAATTCCAATCAACCAATTCCTATCAATATAAGTCATTTTTTTTTGTCAAATTTATAAGATAATATTTATTGTTTACATTTATCGATATATAGGTACATATATGTACAGGTTACAAAACATGGTCAATGTTACATTGGCAACCTAAGGTTTATTTTTAATTTATATTTCTTGATAGTGATGTAAAATTTATCATTATAAATATCATAACAATACATGGTAACTTATCTTAAAAAAATCCATAGCTATGATTAACATGGAAATTTACTATAGCTTAGCCTAATTTACATAAAGGACTACTGGCATTCTTTATGAAAAAATATTTTGCATATTAACTGTCAGATGGACTTAGCATGACTCACACTTGATTTTATCTGTTTTGTGTATACGCGTGTTCACATCGCGAGTTCGGACCGCGGTAACCTAAATGGGTTGAGGTAAAATTATAAACTATTTGGTGCTTCAATCATTAGCTACTTCTTTCCGACACTACTTATTTTAACTAGATTCTACATTTAAGTTCATTATTGGAAATATAATGTTTATAGCTGTGTACATATGACAGGAATCGAATGTTAGTTTAAGAGGGAACATGCATTACGAGTGGAATGGAAATGTTTAAATTGCGATATATTCGTAAACTCTTGCGATATAATCGTAAAATGAACAAATTAATATGTTGACTGCAACTAATTTAATTAGTGTATTTACAGGCCCTACTTTGTGGTTTCATTCTTGGACTATATGCAATGAGAATTATTTTAGCAAATGGTCTCTTGCACGTAAAGAAATAGCATATAAGTATGCATGTCTGTGGCAAATACTTTGACCTTATTCCTAAAAATAGACGGGCCAGTGATAATTCAATGTCGAACTATGGAATAGGCGATTCACGAGCAAACGCTCAACGAGGCCATTTTTGCAAAAACTTTTCATGTTCCCTGTTAGGCCAAAAGACAAACGGGTGATTGATTGATAGAGGGTTGATCTGGGGGTTATTTTTTATGTATCGCTTGATCCTAGGGATGCAAATGTTTGGTGCTCACTCAGAATAGTGGCCCTCGCCGTGGCCATTATAAACTGACGTGCTTCCGACATCATAGGTTTTAGAATAAGGGTTCAATCCGGACTTGGCCTTTTCACACTCTGATCTCTTTTTTGGAGCCCGAGCGTGAGTGAAGCCGGAGGGATAGCTGATCGGAGCGGAACCGACTCTGGGGCGCAGTCAGATGCGTCCGATTTATAGCCTTCAGAATAAGGCTTCAATCGTCCTGTCAGCTCAAGACTCCGATCACTTTCTCGGAGGCTGAGCGTGAGGAAGAGTCGATTAGAGCGAAACAACTCGGGGTCGTCGTGGTGTCTGTGGAGGGTTGGTAACGTTGAGCGTCCGCAGGCGCTGGGCGAGGAGGGCACGGTGCTGGACGGCAGCCGCATCTCGGTGGCGGTGGAGTCGCGCGCGGAGACCGCCGTGCTGGTGGGCGTGCCGTACGAGGCCAGCACCGACTACGTGCGCCTGCTGTTCGCGCAGTGCGGCGACGTAGCGCACATACACGAGTTCAGCAAGACCAAGTACAAGATACGTGAGTGACATTGTTTTACATGTTTTGAGGTGATGCATGAATAATTCTTGAGTAATGGTTGAAGTTTCTGAGGTACATATGTATGTTTGTCAATTTCTTCTGGTCGGATTTCGCTGAATTTGAATGCTCATTACCGTGTTAAACTAGACCGGGCCGAGCCGTGGGAATAAGCTAGTTTTAAACCAAATTATGTACATAAGATACGTCTCTGTGTAGATATACCTTCTAACCAGTAGTAAATGGAAACATTCGCCTGCGACATAGCACTCTATAGTTACTCTAAGACTGTAGTCCAAGGCTATCAGGTCCAAGTACCGTTAGGCGTTACGTTTTAATCTGAAGTAGTAGCTTACCCTGTTTTTGTTTAGTTAACTGTAACTATATTTGGGTAAACGTACAATTTGCAAGGTTGCAACGCAACTCGCTATTACGTGAAATTTCTTTTTTATTAAATCTATTTTACTTTGCAATAATTTTATTTATCAAAGCTAAGCAATTAGAGAAGCAGGTATTAGCACTGCAGATAGACATGGCAACAAAATTGATATCTGATACTATTGTATAGTTTATACGTTGGGTATTTCGAAGTCGAAACACAAGATTTAAACGTAGGCAAAAATGATGTTTCTAAAACAATTGATTTTTGTTGTAAAAGAGAATCTAAGATAATTATAGTTCTTTGGCCTTTGAGATTAAATCTCAGATATTAAGTTGTAATAAATATAATTAATTTGATAGTAAAATAAACTCAAAATATATATAAAATTTCAGACAATCTTAAATTTGCACTCCTTAAAGTCAAAAAAAAAAAGACGTTTTATGCTTTTAATACTAACCATTCAGCATTTTAGTATGTACCTTATTCAGCAAATAAAGTTTATGCTTATGACAAATTATGTGCAAGTGGTTATAAGCTTACAAATGCATCGATCACACATGTTAAAGTCGTTTCCCGTGCGCAGTTCGGGTGACGTTCCACGCGAAGGAGGCGGTGGAGAAGGCGCTGAAGCTGGACCGCGAGCTGCGCATCAACGGCTTCCTCGTCACCGTCTCCAAGTACCGCGACGAGGACGAGCAGAAGGCTCACTCCGCGAACGTTAACAAGGTAATATTTTATTAATGTGCATCTAGTGAAAATCGATGTAAGTATGATTAAAGTCGTTGGCAAAATCAGACTTTACCGGACGGATTGAGAACTCAAAAATTCGCTAAATTTAGTTCAATACTTGGAACTATTCCTATTACTTATAATTCAGTCTTGCGAATTAAGAAGTCACGATTTCGTGCTAGAAAATGTTAAATATAAATATTAAGTCCCTGTAAAAAACGCATGTTTTAAGAAATTCTCTAAAATACAATCAATTTTTTTCCACTACATTCAGATTTCGCATGAGGTGCCTTTTATTCTTGCTATGCAATATGTTGCTGCAACAGATCGTAATTATATTGTTATAGATAATTCTTTTAATTTGTAACCATTTGCGAAGTATTGGTAGGTTGAATTTCAAAAGGAATTCTGTGAAGATACTTTAAATACAAAGTGTAAATTTATTGAAAGCAATACAAAATAAAATGTTGATTTTTTAAATCAGTTTCTACGTAATCGCATATTACGAGCGTTTTATGAAATAGTTTTTTGCGCCATTTCCCCAAAACATTTTGCTCAGTAACGGTAATTAAAAAACTACGGCTTTGATGATGATTTATTGTTATTCATATCCTCACAAAACTACTTTGATTTATGTTTAAATAGTTTTCATGTGATTTTGTAGATTACTACTGTTGCGACTTCATTTGCTAATGCAGTTTTGAATTGTATTGTCCTTGCCTTGGTAATCTCACGAGCTGAGTGCGTTGATCTAGGATGCGTTATGATCTAGATTACGTGTCTATTTGAGAACCTATTTTCTAAGAAGATTATCTATATGTAGATTTATTTTATCTATTATCTTCATCGCGTGTTGAGACGTATAATATTTATTGCGTCTAAATACACGATAAAGATAGTACGGATATTTTAATTTCTCATATTACATTGTAACATTTTCAAGTGAACCGAGATAAAGTATCTCCTAAAATACCCTTCTCTCTAAATATTTCACGTATGCAAATATGACTGGGTACACGAGGGGTGTTTTCTAAAAAACGCCGGACGAGATGTTGGCGCATGCGCGCGGTCGTTAATCTATTTTAGGGTTGTGACTTTACGAAAAGATTCGTAGCGTCACATGCAAAAATAAAAAAAAGCGTTATATTTTGATAAGTTATTCATATCTCGAACGTCATTACATTTATCTTATTATTATATCCATCTTATCTTATAATTATACGTAATAATGATATTAGTGTATTTATTTCAAACAACCACTACAGACTACTACTAACGAAAGTGACTATCGTATGTACGTCTTTAGGTAGGATGTTTTAAATTGTTATAAAATCATCTATGATCATGAGCATTATGTAATATCAAAATTCTTATTTCTTTCGCATTAACGTAATTCCAGTGATACTATAGAATTCGCTTTATAGTACTCGTGTCAATTGAACTTGCGTTACAAGATTTCACCCCTAATGTATCTAAATGCCACAAGTCACTTGTTGGGCCGAGGGGTGAGTCCGAGAGCTTGTCGCGCATGTGCGGGCGTCCGAAACCACGCGGCCACTCACGCATGCTCCCAACGTTATTCGCAATAGATTCGAGATCAATGATTTGTAACTGTAAGCCACTGTGTTGAATCTATATATACAAAAGCGAAATGATGCTCACTCTCTTATGTATTGATTAAACTTAGTATTTAGCTTTGTTATTTGGTATTATGGATTTTTTTTACAGTTTTTGGAAAATTAACTCTTATAAGGGTTGAACGTTTTTTTGGAAGTCTGCTAATTTTGATGCAAGCTGTTTGTAACTTTGTATTTGGCTTTATGGTTTGATAAAATGAAATATTTTTTCCACCTTTTTTGGATAATCAACCCCTAAGGTGGTGAAATAAGGGTTGCAAGTTTGTATGGAACTTCGCCAATTTTGATGCAAGGTCTTAGAAACTTTGTAATGGCTTTATGGTATGATGAAATGAAATATTTATTCCAAAATTATGGGCGCGGTGACTAATGAGTAGGGGATTACCTCAGTAGGGGGAGGCTTGTGTCCAACAGCATGCCCCAGCAGTAGATATCAAAAGTTTCCTGGATTATAGTCTACGTGAACGAAGTCGCGGGTACTGCTAGTGTATTTATATTTGTTAAAGCCATGCTTATGTGGTATATGTTGTTATCTTGTACCTAGACAATAATAGGAAAATTAGAAACCTATATCCCTTTTTGAAACTTAACGCGTCATATTAAGTAATATGATATTTATATGCAATAAAATGCATGCACTTGCATGCAATGCTTGCACTTTTTGCTTGTTTTGCAGAATAGATAGTCAACATTTGCATAACTATATAAATTAAATACAATACAATAAATAGCCAGAGGAGGTTAACTGAAATATGACATATCCACAATATATTATATATTGGATCACAGGTATTTTAAAATACTTATGTGAGACAGACTATATAGGCGAAGAATCATTCGCCGTTAATAGTCGAAGCGACACTCATAAAAGCAATAAATGTTTTCATCGAGTGTAACAGGAATAATTATTACTGAGTAACATAAAGCTAAGATAAATATGAGCATATCCCTGTTAATTCTATTATATTCATCGGGACTGATGTAACAACCGATATAATTGTCCTCAGAACAAGCGGCAGCACGGCCAGCAGCAGAACCGCAACAACCCCGCCGGGAACGCCAACAACAGCAGCCCGGTCGCGCGCTCCAACAACTTCCGCCCGCGCGGCGGTGCTTTCAACGCGCGCGGTAACTTCAGAGGTATTCACCACGAGACGCAAAACTCTTAGTGCTTCATATAAGCTTACACTATGCAATAATAAATACATGATCCTGAGCAATTAAGTAATTTGCCTTGAAACTATCTTTTTTTCATGTATTTTTTTTTTAATTCACTACTGTCTGTGTTACGGTAAATTCAGAGGTTTGTATGCACGTTTATATTTTAATGTTCGTTTCTTTTGGTAAGTATGTTTATGAGACATTTTCAAAATGCGGTCAACTGAGGCAATAGTACTAAACAATTTTCCGTAACATAACCAATCATATCGCTGCTTTGTATGAATAACCGCTCTTTAAAAATCGTCAATTTTAACTTAAAAATACCCAAGTCAAAATTCATGAATTTAAACTTTACAGTTGTATATTTATTATACTTTTTTATAATTGAGATCTACACTGTGGTCCGTGTTTCCAGATGCACTGTAATTACACTAGATGATTGACCTTCGTTTTTTGATCATCAAATTGCATAAACAAACGGAAAGTAGATGACCTTTTTTTCGTCGACCAATATTTCTCTTTAAAATTGTTTAAAATTTCATCTACTGTATTTTTGTTAAAAATTCTGTAATTTTAAGTCGAATCTACTGTTATTTTATAATCACGATCTGGAAGCACTAACTGTAGTTAATGGGCTTATTTTTTTTACTATTTTAACTTCATTCATTAAAAAGATAAAAACAACAAACTATGTTTATTTTTACCTGGCTCTCCTGTAAAATAAGCGTCTTCGAATTGTGTTATTAGTGATGTAAAGCAGCGATATGTAGTGGTAAAGCTTATGTAACTCGTGTTCCCGTACCAGGGTCCCGCGGGCGCGGCTTCGTGGCGCGCGGCGGCGGCGGCGCCTTCCCGCGCGGCGGGTACGCGCCCGTCAACAACTACATGCCGCCGCAGGGGTTCATGGGCCGCCCGGTGAGACCGGCTTGCACGTTACACTACCCCCGTTAGCCTATAGACTGGCGAGGATGCTTACGTTAAGAGATAATGTCGATTCATATCATTTCATGCGATATTTATATTTAGTTAATGGTTACTTTGTTTTGAGGCAATGTTAATTTATTTAATTTTAAAATGTTTGTTTAAATGCCTAACGAGGGCGTCGCCGACGGGGCCGGTTGCCTCCTGTGTGAAGAGGTTTTAAATTTCGAGACGGGAGCGACTCCTTGCCTATTTTTGGCGACGCCCATGTTGCTCACTTATTCTTTATTCAGACTTACATTACTAGGATTATATTTAACTAGTAGAAACATTGAAGGTTATCCCATGTTATAAATCTGGTTATACTTGCACAACGCTTTATTCCACCATTTATGGTTATAGCTTCATGCACGTTCTGAAAATTTCACTATTAGTACACATAGCAATCCGTTGCTATTGTGTATAAAGCAATTGAGTAAATAATACATTGGTTTTGGACTTTTACATTTTTCTTGTATGGCTTACTGATTTTACTTAATGTTGCAAATTTTATATAATTTTTACACCACCTATGTTTACTATACATATTACCTGTATTTTTTTGCAATGATTTTGTATATGCTTAATATTTTTTATTTTTATTTTCACTGCATGTTCATTTAAACTAGAAATGAGTGCATAGAAAAATGTGCAAAGAAATGCAGTGGACGAACACAAAGTTAAACAGAACAGTAACACATTACTAGGGCTGCACGTCTCTTTGCCATTAATTCATTCTGTGCATTCTTTTCAGAGCTACCTGTAGAAACTAGTACAGTCGAGAGATATTAAGGTAACTCGGCAATTAACGATAATATTACATTAAGACTGTGTGTATTAACTATGCAATTGTTTAGGTATGAGTTTTACAACATACTGCTCAGTGCCCTTAGTACGAATTTGATACGTTTGCTCGAAACAATTTTTGTTTATGTTATCGCCCATTATTTCAAAATACATTACAAGGTATGGCCGAAAACAAAAATGTGCAACGTACATGCAAAATCGCAAACAATGGTTGTTTTGAGGATGCGTAATAATCTCGTACTAAATACACTTGTTTTCAAGAACACCAATATAGGTTCATTCACCAAGTTTTCCATAAAACAAAAATCTTATTACCTTTATATTAAACTCCTGTTCACCAAAATGTAATTATTTACTAATTGCAATAGAATAGCATAGCATAGTCATGGCGAAACCTAGTTTCCCTGTGATCACGATCTATGTTGTTGACATAGATCGTCAAAATATCTGCAATAAAAAACTGCCTGTCATGAGTACCTGTTACATAATATAATGACTAAATATGTTCAGATCTTTTTTTTAGAATAGAATTTAACTAATACTAACCAGTTTTATCTAAATGTGATTAAGAACAATGTCGAATAATTACCAGAAAAAATATTTTCTAAGCTTTCTTAGCAATCAGCAAATAATTACCGTGCAGTCATTATGTTCATTTGTGACTTGTTTTACACAACGTTTACAAATTTCACGCCAATGAGTGTTTTCCTACGCATGTGAAATGTCCGACCTTATAACCTACACTCGTAAGACTGTCAATAAACTAGAATATTTCTTGTTTTTTTATCTTGTTTTTGTTTTAGTTACATTCACATACATCGGAAATAACGTGTCTCTAAAAACTGTGCAATAGAATTATTGTGTTTATATTTTTTTTTTAGTATTGCCAAGTAACAGGCGTGTACTATTTCTCATAATATTTTGTTCTTTTCAAACAGGGCGGGTTTATGAACGACGGACAGCGGCCGACTAAGCGAATCAGGCAAATGTAATTTTATTGTAAAGACATAAGAATTAATATCGTGAGTCGTCGTCCTTATGTTCGTGTGTGTGAGTGTGCAGAGCGTCCTGACAGAGACTACAACAGTGACACGTTACAGTATCAGATAAATCTAGCTAATTGTATTTACTAAGTACATGATTAAATAATTGTAAACTATTGTCTTTTGACAGGTAATAAATAATTACTAACAATTGTTGTTTATTTCTGTCCTTC
Source organism: Cecropterus lyciades (assembly GCA_002930495.1). Classification (NCBI taxonomy): domain Eukaryota; kingdom Metazoa; phylum Arthropoda; class Insecta; order Lepidoptera; family Hesperiidae; genus Cecropterus; species Cecropterus lyciades. The sequence goes on along the minus strand of MOOZ01000736.1, from coordinate 735,982 downwards.
TAAATTAGTTTTAAAAATACACAATTATGTAATAAATTGATGATAATTCCATAGAACTAGAATAAACCCTAAAAATCATGTCATTCATAATAAAGAAATGAATTTACTTTTGCTGTTGTAGAGCCATTAATTAAATGAGATCAATAGTGTCCGACCGAAGGTCGATTTTTGGCGGAAGCCAAAGCCTATTATTTGGCTATCGTCACAATCTTCGCCCGAAGCCGAAGCCGAATGTTTTAAAAAATGCATAAGAAAATCAGTTCCAAATTGTCTACAAGTGAATAAAATAACAATTTGAAAAACTTTGCACTAGAAGAGTGCACTAGAAGCCAGAAACATAATTGTGTTGCAACCGCACAAGTATATTTCGCCGTAAATAATGCCTACAAGTCAACTGCATCGTATTTTGTCGAGCTCGAAACTAAACCATGCTAAAGTAAACCAATCTGTCCGTAATTAAAAAGTTTTAATTTATCCAACTTTTGTCTACCAAGTTCTGAACTACAAGAATTCCTACTAAAGCTGCACTTTGAACTCACTTCAATTTAGAACTTGAATAAGTAAAAAAAACGCATTCTACTCAGCCCCATATTAGGATTTTCTCCTGTGTCGTGGGTTCCATAGACATAACAGAAATCTAAACTCATCATTCAGATGGCTGTCTGGCCGGTTTCAAACCCGGGACCATCTGTGTGTTAGATCGTACGACGGCCGCTCTACCACGTGGGTTGTCAAAAATTATATACATTGTTAATTTTTACTACTAATGGACGATTGTCGCCGTATAATTTATCGTTAGTAACCTCCGAGAACTATATTGTCAAGCGGCATTACGAGGGAGAATTCATGCTGAAATATCTTTATAATCTTAAATTCCTTATATGCAGCCCGTTTCGTAACTTGATTACGCAAATCGATCCCAATTAAGCGGTTCTTGGCATTGAGATATTGCACTCTCCTTTACATTACCCGTAACAAACTAATATTATGTTCAGAGATGCTATACGGCTTGCGTGTGGTTTGCCCATTACACTTATTAATGTTTGTGATTGCTACGCGTTCACACGCATTTTTGATTTGTTTATAAACAACAAAAATAAAGCTTTATTTATTTACTTATAAGATGTATACAAGACTGTGCTTTGTGCTTTTATTGTTTTTAATTTCGGTTGACTCAGCGCGCCGAAATTTGAAAAAGGAATCTAATGTGAAGATTACAAAGGGCCTTCGATCTCGGGGCGAAATAATGGATAATTTGTTTGTTATATACGATCCATCCTTCTTGGCAATTGTTTGGCCAAAAATTACTAACGGAGTGCATTTGAGTATCGACAATCGTTGCTGGGACGACATGAATGTGTTCTTGAGGGATTTAACCGAGGGCCATGCTTGGGCCTATCGAAGTAAGTAAACAAATGTTTCGTTATGTTTTAAGCAATTTAATTAATGATTTTTTTTAAAAGCAACGAGAAGCATTTCTGGGTTCTAAGTTTGAGCAATATGGTAATACTGATAATGCAGATACAATTCCTCGAGTTTTAAACATTATAATATAAAGAGATGCAACGCATTATTAATATTAAAAACGAACGCAAGAATCCAGTCCTATTTGAAATAGGTTCTACGTCAATACGCAGCATTGACCACCGCAATCAAGCTAAAAATTTATGAAAAAGAACCAGCATTTATTAAGATTACTGAAAGACATGATTCTTCAAAGTCTATCCAATCGATGTATCTTAATATAAACGTTGTTATTAGCCGTTAAGCTTGCGGCTGAAAACATATAACAACAAAACATACATAGCTATTTATAATTTGCTGATTTTTGTGGTGCAGTGGTTCTCACACTGGTCTGAACCATAGATGGTCCTGAGTTCAATCCATCAATACGCAGAAAAAAAATGATATTTGATATTAGTTCTTCTTTTTAAGTACTCGTTTGTGTGTATTTATGTTTATCAAGACACCGACACGAAGGTCTGTTTTCTTATCACTATCCAAAGACGTACATTGACGACCTGTGCATTGATGCTCTGGTTACTAAAGCTGGTGGAACTCTTTGGGTTTCGGCTCCAGATTCTGAAAGCACGTATTTCTAACTTATACCAGAAGTGATGCTGTGTTCTGGTAGTAAACGAAGTAACCATTACCACACATAGACACCTGTAATTAACATAGGGTCGATTACAAATGTCTATGATGCTTACAAATGATCAGGGGAACTGCTGCTCATATTATATTATAGTTAAAAAACTGTGTGTAGCGACAGCAGTAAAACTCAATTATAAGAAATAAAAATTCTGATCATAAGGGTATTAAAACTTATGCTTTCTCAAAAATCGATTATACCCATGTTCGGACATCTTATTTTACATATAGGTACTTAACAAACTTAAGCTTTTATACTAGCTACATTAAAAAAACAGTATTGTGATCAAAAAGGGGAACAGCGTCATCTAGTTGTAGTTGCGACAACTGCTTTTGGAATGCATTTTCGTTTCATCGAGTTTCAAATCACAACGATTCTAAAGAAATTTCACTTAAAAACATAAGACAAAATCATTTTGCAATTAAGAGTTCGATAGATGATCCCTGGATAAGCATACATAAAGATCGTGGATAGACGTGCAATTGTCTTGGGAGATATGAATAATTTCGATAATTGTTATTTTGCATAAGATACGGACGTGTAGTTAGGTTTAATTTACGTGATATTGTGGCAATTGTGATAATTCCACAATCAGAATATACAATACCATTATTAATGGACACACTTATTAGTTACCGTTGAAAATAATATACAGAACAATAGAACTATTGTTCAGAAAGCATTTAATTAAGCATAAACTTATTATATCGTCACTAAGCAATTTCGTAATCTTATCTTATGACGAAAGCGCATGTTTCAATATTTTTGAATAATTAGCGTTTTTACTTCTGGACTAGTAAAAGGACTGGGTTTGGGCAATTGTTTTCATCATTCAGTAGCGGAGCCAAGATTGTCGTACGAGAGGGGTTTGTAAAGTATGGGTAAAGCATATGGGTATGGGTAAAGTAAAGCATGGATTGGGTTCTTCCTATAAAAAGATCTTCCTACAAAAACACCGGTAGACCGATCGGTGAGAATGGAGTTAAGATAAATCGGTTGCTAAACAAACTTGCTAAAGCATTATTCCTTACCATAGGTAATGGGTCACAAGCAGTCAAAAATCTTTGGATAGACTATTTTTTGTACTGGATTTGCTAGGTATACCGGGATATAGATTTCAGTTATCAATGAGTGGACTGCAACATGGGCGTATGTAAGGGGAAGTGGTGTAGGTATTCTTAAAACGAGAGGACCATTTATATTTTGTTGGCAAACTTCTGCGCTTATTTATTTCGAAACCTCCCTTAGTATCGGTCAATATAATAAAAACTTTTATATTTTCTTCGCTGACCAGTGACTGCCCTGCATTAAAAATAGCCTATGGAGTGCAAGATCCATTTAAAATTACTACAGTGATTTTCTGCAGCTGCGTCAAATATAATTACATATTTTTCGGTTTGCAAGGAAGCTATTGATAACAATAAATCATAGTAATTAATTTGATTGCCCACACTTTATATGCATAGAGCAGAACGCGTAGAGCACAGAAAGTAAGAGTTTCGTGTTCAAACTCAATTACGTGCACTTCACTGTCAATGACTTCGAGAAAACGAATGTCATTTACAGCACAGTGTTAAAGTCTGTTTTTCAGCAGCCGAAGTTTAAAATATCATGTAATTAGCATAGAGTGAGAGCATCTCGTGATAGATAACCGTGCAAAAAGTCAGTGAAAATATATAGTCGTGATGCAATTGTTGTAATTGGATGGTTAGCTTTAGTTTATTAGATTTTTTTGTGAGTGTTGATTGGATAGGACGTTAAAGCGTGTTTTTAATATGAAGTCTGGAATTTAAGTTAATATTTGCAGAAAATCATATATGACGGATAAAAAATGTTAGAAAATTATAATTGTATGAAGCATGAGCGGTAGCTTTAACTCTGTTAAAGGGGAAATCCAACACTTGCGGTCGGCGTAAAAAGTAGGGAAATAAAAAAGAGGCGATCCGAATAAAAAAAAAACACCGAAGTTTGACGACAAAAATCTTCCTTCGTTTAAAGATTTTTTATTTTCTTGCTTAAGCTACGCCTAAGACGTACTACGAGTATAATATGATGTCTCTCTGTTATTATTCGAATGCATCAATCATCCCAATTTACAATATCAATATACAGACATTGATTCGACGCGTCGCGTGTGCTCATCAACATCTCAATGCTTGCGGCTATAGATGTCATGAAATCGTTTCACTTTTCATGAAAAACGAACGAAAAAATGTCTTTTACCTATAATTGCCGTAGTAGCTGTCTCTTTTAATCTGGTTAAATGGGCACGCAGTTGTACAGACTAGACTAACTAAATTACATCACAGAAACTTTTTGATCCCCTAAGACTAAGTATTAAACATAATACAAATATGCAAAAACAGCTCTTATACGATGGAAATTAAATAAAGGTAGAATGGAGGAAATGTCACCGAGGTTAAACTAAGGGTTTGAAGGTGGTAGAACTCTTTGTGGTTCGACTCCGGAAGCACCACCGCCACACCAATTTCTGCCTAATAACAGCAGTGTTATGCGCTGTTGTGTTTTGCTCTGAAGGGTGTGGTAAGGGAGACATACTTTTCCGAGGCATTCCATCTTAGTCCTCAGGGGTAGCAACACATCTGTGGCTAACCTGAGGTGAGACTTTGATCTTACCTGGGGTTGGTTACAGATGTCCATGGGCGGCAGTAGCCGTAGTAGCAGTAGTTTGCTCCTTCCATACTATAAAAAAAAAACTAAGAATGTAGGTAGGTTAGTCTTTAATGCGTTATATTATGTTTTTTTTTTTGTTTTTTAGCTTAATAATAAATTGATTTCAATGAGATAAAAATAATGCGTAACAATTCCAGCCGCTGACGCATCGGGGCGCTACCCATCTGCTTTGTTCGGTGGAAACCACTTTTGGCTCGGTTCTAAAGAACAATGTCTTGCTTTGGTAAGTATCACTATCAACGTTTTTTAAGAACTGCAATTTTAGGTATGTTTTGTCATTCGGAATTTACTACTCGAATTATTTAAACTCAAAAAAAAAAAATTAATGAAGGCAATGGAAGAATAGAGGATTTTCTATTGATGATGCAGAAGATAAAATTAATACAACAAGTAGGGTTCGACCGGAGAAGTACCGCCGCCACACCTATTTCAAGTGTGATGCAGTTCTTGCGTGGCGGTGGAAGGATGTAGTTGCAGGCTCACTTTAATATAAGGATTTAATCTTAGTCCGGAGTAAAAGCGCATGTGTGTTTGACTTCAGATAGAGCCCCTGTTCTGGCTTGCTACTACATCTCTTATAAAAATATCCCATTGATTCAGTATATCATTATTTAGACGACTATTAACAACATTCATGGTACCAATAAAAGTGAGTTATCCTAAAAACACTACACATTTATATCACACAATACATATTATATTTTTACGCATATCGCAGGACAACCAGTTTCTGACTACAA
>MOOZ01000736.1:693361-710803 GCA_002930495.1 Cecropterus lyciades | reverse complement strand
TGTTTGTGTATTCGTCTTTGTGTGTCCATGGCACCCACGACACAGGAGAAAATCCTACTTTGGGGCTATGAGTGTAGAAAGCGTTTATTATGTTTAGTGGTAGTAAGTTGACTTGTACATATAAAACAAATAAAGATATTAACTATCATAATCATTTTGTAAATAAAAGTACTTATGTTAGTCACATACTGTTTAGTTAAGTAAGAATTAAGACAAATGATACTTAAGACAATCCGTTCTTTACGCTCTAATTGTTATGCGAAACAATATCAGTACTTAGATAGACGGTAAAGACTAGTTGCTAGTAATTGTAGTTTCTTAAGATGGATAAAAAATATTTTCCTTGATTCAGTAATAAATTAGCGTCACGCCCGTTAACATAAAAATATTTACAGATCGAGAGCTGATAAAAAGTTACATTAAAACCAATTAAAATTATTTCATTGTTTAAAGACTACATGAATACAATTAGACATAGTATGATAATGTGTTATTATTTACTATAAAATGGTTTATTGTTTTGTAAGTATTCGAAATTTTTAACGGTATAATTTTGGGGACAAACAACATAACATGAGTAAATAAAGTCTGTACAGTGAAATTACTCAAAACTCTTTAGATCTTTAAAAAATAGAAATATTATGATTATTAACAATCATTTCTCTATTAAGTAACTTTACTACAATATTCCAAGGGGCATAGGCCATTTTGTAAATATCTTCAGCATAACAGTTATGAAAGCAAATCAATATTACTCAGCTCCCGAGAACAAGACCTACATCTTAATTTTACTCTATCTAAGTAGAGTATTTTTACTACTTAGCGCTGAGTTCTATTACTAGGTAGTTTTATCTCTTTGATACAGTCATGTCATTGTCTCATTGATATTTTCATATCAATGAGACAAATACATCCTTACTGTTCTTCTTAGAAGTTTTTGGTATGTCCTGCTTAACCTATAAAATAATATTGTTTAAATCATATTTACAAAATCATATCTAAATGCCCCGGATCTCTAATAAGAGATAAAAAAATACATATATGAGTATAAAAAAAACATGCGTGCGTACAAAGTACACATGTCAGAAGTGAAACTATTCAAAATTTAGAAAAGCGAATTTATGAAATATTTTTATTTTATGGTAAANNCGCTCTCTCTCTCTTTTCCGACAGTTCCGTTGCATACCGGCGTGACGTTTCATCTGTAAAAATTTTACCCTCATGCGCCTAAAGAAGTTTCACTTCAAAAATTCAATGCCCATTACAATTTCATGAGCTACATTTTCATTAGCAACGTAAAATGAAATAATATATATATAACACTTTAACGTTTGCGGTCTTTCTATGCTTATCGAGAACATTACGAAATCGACTTTGCGTAGTTCATTTATCATTTGTGCAACTTAAAACACCAAAAACAAGTATGCTGGTCGCCGAGCCACTAGCTATCGATCATAAAACAAGTGATAGTGATAAAGAAATAGACACATTACCTATATATTACGACATAGCTGTGGAAATAATAACTACTTTATTAAGTCATATAGGTAAAGGTCGATAATAATGAGAGGATTTTAGTTACTCCATATAACTTTTTTGGTATAAGAAAATAAATTAAGTATTTACACATACCTACTATTGTATAATATCGTTTTCAAGTCCGAGGAATAATTGTGTCCTGTAGAATGAGCAATAGAATTATTCTACCAATTTTATAAATATGACTGAATACAACAATGGAACAATGTATTGGAAGGTAATACAAGTGTTTTGGCTGAAAAGTGATCTGTAGCCTTTCCCGCTCGGGATAAGATGGCGGTAACACCAGACCCGGCTGGCGTTGTTGGGCCGCGAATGTAATGTTAACGCTCACTCGTGACCTGGAACCGAATTTCCAGGAACGCTGCGGAGTTTTTTCATTTTGGAGTCCGTGAAAAAAATCCTTCTGCATGCCCGGTACAGAAGGGAATCTATGAGAATTTCTCCGGGGTAAAAAGAAGAATTTTTGAATTTCAGCGTAAATACCTAATAAAACATAATGGTATTTTTGACAGGACTATCTATTCTATATATTTTTGACGACCCGCGTGGCGGAGCGGTCACAATACTGGTCTACCACACAGTGGGTCCCGGGTTCGATCCCCGGCCAGACAGACATCTGAATGATGAGTTTAGATTTCTGGGTGTTTGTGTATTCGTCTTTGTGCGCGTGTCCATGGCACCCACGACACAGGAGAAAATCCTACTGTGGGGCTATGAGTGTAAAAAACGTTTATGTTTTATGTTTTTATGTTTTATTCAACTTCAATATTGAAGAACAGTGAGAGCGTCCAACGCGTGATAAATAAATCTTCACAAAATACTTAACGTTCACATAAATAATGAGTTCATACTTGTTTTCTTTTAACGACAGTTCAATTAGTTTTTTTTTGTAATTTAAAATATTTATTCATGTGCTTCTTAATTAGATCACCTGTCAGCATAAATTATCATGAACTTCAATATATCGTTCGTTTAACCTTACACACTACAGCAGAGCATGCCTAACATATGTAGGCATGCTCTACATAGAAATCCATGTAAATTTTAAGAACGACCTGAAATGAGTGGCACGCTTGCTGACTTAATGAATTATTTAAGATTTATGTAAGTGTTGTTTACATTGATAGATATAGAAATAATATTTTATTAAACGTATCTAACCTAGACACCCAGAAAAACATGGAATTCCAGTGTTGTGTAACAGTTTATACGCGCAATGAATGCTGAGATATGTTTTTATAGCAATCTGCTTTGGTATTTTAATTCCTCTTAGATATATTGTTCATACTGAGCTTTTAGAATCAAATCAGAATGCTTTACAACCTAAACCAACCTGATATTGACGCGTTGTTTTCGGTGAGAGTTGAAGGTCCACCTCATGTGTTTACCGTGTTTTAGGTAAATCATACCCTTCAGTCAAGTCCAGTACAAAACACATACGAATATAACTTTACAAATGTGATTATATAAAACTTTACGAAATCTACTAACCACGAAAGGAATTGCGTGAAAAATATAAAGGCCAGTTTTATTATGAGGTACTCCTTGGTGAATATTTGTTAAGTATTTTAATTGGTCGAATCAATTAAAATTTTGTGTTTGAATAATTCACACAGGTTAGATAATAATTATGGAATAGCAACCTAGTGGTTAGAAAGTCGGCATATCAACCTGAGCGTCTAAGGTTCGAATCAGGCATACATTTCTGATTATTCATATTACGCATTGTAGCTACGTTAACATTATCAGAAAACCTATAAGTGTGAAAGTTCAAACATAGTCAAAAACGTGTGAAGTCCACTAATCCGTATTTGGCAGCGTGGTGGACTGTAGAACAAAACCTTCTCAATCTGACAGAAAATCCTTGAGATTGTAATGGGTTGACGACAAATTATCATTTATCCTTACGATTACGGCTTGATAAAAAGCGTAATAACGCTACATAGTTATCAAGGGTCAGCCTACGTGTAATCATGATTCAAAAGACAAAGCTAATGGCAACACCCGGCGGATAAACCTTGAGAAGTGACTGGCAACACTGGTAATTGGGTTAGCACAATAAATTCACGATGGTTAAACTATAATCCATAGAAAACACCTGACACAAATAGAAACAATTAAGTCTATTAATGCAGGTGCACCGTTAAATCACAAATTGACTTAATTTGTGATGTTGTTGTTAGAAATTGATTTGTAATCATCATTTTTTCCCAACAATAACTTTCTATTGTGTTCTAAAACACGATATGTTTATTCTAAATAAAATATTACAAAGCTTACTTTTTTGCCTGCAAAGTGTTTTAAAAGTAAATGTTATGACATTTATAATTGTTTTTTCGAATTTCTTTTTTTTTGTTTTTGGAAAAATATAATAAACTGTCATTTGCGTAATATTTCGAACACGATCATGTACCAGACATGCATAAAAGAAAGGATAATATAAAGTATATACTGTTGTTGTGCCGCGGCGCTGTCTGCTGGTCATTGAGGACTTCGCAGAGTTCAGCGGAGCCCGTCCAGTAGTTGTTTCCCCAGTAGAACATCGACGTGTAGCGACCGCTGGCGTCCTCCACTGGAAATAAAAAATAAAATTTATTTACGTGGTAATAACGATTAATCATCAATCATAGAGTGGATTTAGACTAAATGTTCCTAATAATTTCAACTATTTCCCCTTTGAAACAGATATAAAAAACCATTGTTTTCCGCCTGCTTCCTCATATTTCACGTTTTTTTAATAAATAAGTCAATTAGTAATCATATATGTATTATAATATCTCAATGACTTATTATTTTCATTTGATATTAAAGTTTATCTACCAACTTTGTTCCATAATATTGCACAATCTAAGTTGTGAAGTTAAACAGAAACTAATAATTGCGGCAGTATACAATTGACACATGTTCTTTTCGTAGACAAAAGTTGTTAATGTCTAATTATTTAGTGTCATTTATGAACACGCATTTTGAAATAGTAGGATGCAGTTTTATAAAAAGTACAGCTGTTTACTCGTAGAGGAAGAAGTTTGTTATATGTAATACTCTAAATGTAATCTGTAGGAGATGTTTTTTTATTACGAAGTTGTGCCGATATTAATGTATGCACTTGAGTTTGAGTAGTCCTTTATCATACGCCCATATCATATCACAACGCGCAATTTTTCATCAAAATAGCAAGTAAAGTTCAAGGTGATTTATGTAGTTATCGCTTCCTTCCGCGGCAACCAGGAAGCGAGCTGATGACGGCTTTCTGATGCTCGGAGAAATTGCTTCCGGCCTGTAATTGCGAGCGATGCGCGAGCCGGCGACTGCCGCGCGACAGCTGTTATGATTGCGAAACAAATTGCGAATTATTGGTTCGCTATGAGGGTCCATACTGATAATAACAGTAACTTCGTCAACAGTTTGTCACGGCGCTGGAGTGTCCTGCTATACGCTTTCCCCGTCAAGATACCCGCTTAACGAATGATAATGGCTAAGGTTACACTAACTTTTTAACGTAGATTTAAGTTAATAATAAACATTTATTATATATCTTTCATAGCTAGGTATATACGCTAGTAGTAGCTTTGTAGCATAGTACTAGCAGCAGAGCTGATCCATCTTTCCCAAGCCAAGTTGGAGGTCCAAGATTTAAATCCCCGCACTTCTGATTATGCTTTTTATAATTCAATCTTGACTTGCTTTAACATTGATAATAACTTAGTATGGAAACGCAGTATCTAAGAGACAGCCTTAACATATCAAATTTGTATAAAAAATATAATCAACGGTCTATGGGCGACGCCTAGCCGATCACCTAGTGGAGGGGGTGTATGTACCCCCTACAAATGTAATGATGTATGGAGCAGTATTTTATGCATTTCTAGGGGGCGGGGGCGCAAAGCGACGCCAAATGGTAAAAATCCAATGTGTCAGACGTTTTTTAAATGTCTAGGGGAGAGGAATGCAGGTATCCCAGGTCACTAATAAATTGTTGATGATAAAATGGAAAGAAGTTAAAAAAAGAAAAATACACACCAATACAATGCAATGGTTAACCTTAAAAACCAAATTAATTTTGGATTTGAAGGTTAATTGCTCATCAGGTACGCAATAAATCCGGACGACAACTTTGTAGGAACGTCGAGGTTGCCCTTAATAGGACGTTGTTGGCACTCCGCAATTTATTAGCGAAGCACCGTTATCGAATTCTGACTCAATTTGATCGAGAGAAAACTCAAGGGAAGGTCGCGAGGTTCATGACTCCGGGCGAATCGGATTCAGGGCCAAGCCCAGAAAGTTGGCTTAGCTGTGCGTTTTGTAACCTTTGGCCTTAAGACTGATGAGGCTTTTCATTATATTATCTGCTTAAGTTCAAAAACAAGCTATGTTCTATATTTAGAAAACATGAGTCGGAGTAGCGAACAGTGAAAAGTTCAAAACTTTACAGTATTTAATTGGGGAAATCAATCTAGGCATAGAAGTATTTCGTTAAAATAATACCTGGTATGAAGTCGTTAGTGCTACAAGAAAAGATGTTATTGAGCTCCGTAAACGTAACCGAATCTATTGTAACCGTAGTTATCCCATATAAAAGTTTCGATTAATTTCGGACATGTTTTTTAGTTTTAGTAAATCTAATTATCTATTAGTAAATTTAGTTTTAGTAATTTTTAGTAGATGACTAACTGTCATACCAAATGATAACATAGAAATAAAACCAAATTATTACCGATGTGTATTTTACGTTTAAAAATCCTTAAAATTATAATATCCCTATGCGAAGCTATCCGAAACGATGGATAATTTGGAATAATTACAGTATCCGAAATCAGTCAAATATTATTCCTATATTCCTATCTATTTATCGTATCCAGGTTCGAAATTTCAATTCCATAACATCCCTAATTGCTACATACATAGGAGTGAGTCAGATACCTACTGCTGAGCAATCGTTTGTACCCGACGGACAATATTGGAACGCTTATGTTAGTTAATCTTTTCGTAACGTGGCAAAGCTATTGTACTCGTATTATTGTTTGACTTACTCTTGAGGGCGACAACCGACCTTTAGACAAACATGCATGCAGTTAAAGTTACAAGTTTTATCTTCAGGCGGTTAGTGTACCAACATCAGTCTTTCTCAATGTAGGTGATAACTCACCTTTGTAGAACTATTCTGTAGTTATTTTTCGGCGACTCATTTCAGAGATCATTTATGAGAAATTTCATCATTCTTTCGTGAACCTATTCTCATGCTGCAGAAAAAGAGGACGCTACAAAATAATTTGTGATAAAAGTTAGCAGTAAATAAAAGAACTTTGAGAAAAATTTACCTATTAAAATAAGTATTATGTATGCCAGTTGACACTACAACAGTGTACCTACGAAAATAAAATATATTATTTGTCTTGGTTAAGGAAGATGCTATTCCGCAACAAGCCTATTCTTTTCTTGGTTAATTTTTTAATCATATAAAATCACGTTAATTTTATTTCACTACAATGATAATAATACAATTTATTGTACACAACAAAACAAAAAATACAACAATTAAAAATACATATTTAAAACAATACAAAAGACGGTCTTATTGCTAATCAGCGGTTTCTTCCAGGCAACTTTACGGACTTAAAGTAGAAATGAAACAAATATACAAAGACGCAAATAGTTAATCATAATTTAGTAGTAAAATAGTAAATTCATTATTAAATTGAGTTTATGCTTACATACATAGTGTTGGACTAGGAATAGGAATTCCTGTGTTTGGATGCCACGGGCCACGGATGCCATAACTAATACAAGTCAGTCTCAAAATTGAAATTAGATTTATATTTTAGATACATACCTGATCCAGAATTGAACCTACATCGTTTCCTCTCTGGATCAGACAGGTACAGGAACAGCTGCGTTACTAAGTCATAGAATAAACGAATATTAAATACGTACGGTGTTTGGAACTAGTAAATAGTTATGACTGTTAACGTTGCCTAATAAAGGTTGCATAAAGGTTGAACATATTTTCAAATAATATTTACACTAAAAAACTTTGACTAATTAATCAGTGCAGAGCAATCAAATTAATATTTGAGTGTCTTTTTCGTATACTTATTTCCTAATTAGGTTTCTTATTAATTATTATACATAAAAGAAATAACATGTATTTAATAGTGTTTTTTTTTTTTTAATTTTGTGACTCACAGAATAAGGATTTTATTTTTAAGAGTAGAGTAGAGTAGTGTTTTAGCACATTCAATCATTTTTATTGTATATTTATTATATGTATAGACTAACCTGCGTGCCGTGGTTTCATCCGCTTTTAAAAAATGTAACATAACTTCAAATTACTTATAATAGTAGATGAATTTTAGTAAAATAAGAACTATATATTATTTAAAAATACGAGCAATGTAATAATAACTGATTGAGTTATGTAGTAAGATTGTAAAAAAATAATTTGACAGTTGATAGTTCAGATAACGTCAAACATAGCCTTGTAATACATTTGTGTAATACATAACCTTGACTGCAAAACAAAGATTGTTGTTTGATTAGTAATTAATTTAATTATGTCGTCCTTCATTAACATTTGTGTTGTCTGTATACGCTAATTTTTAAACGATTGTAGTTAAAGTACTGTGTGTGTACTTTAATATTTGCGTGTGCGTGAGCTCCGTATAGCACTATAGCAAAAAAGAAATACATAAGAAACATGTTTTGTTTGTCTTTCTGCAGTAAGGACTTTAGAGGCGACGCATATAATAGCGATGTTAATGTCTGCCTTTTAGTTTAAATCTGAAAGATGGGGCATATAAAGAGCCCGCAGCCTTAAGTGATAACTGCACAATTGTAATTGATGTGATATATGTATGTAGGATATGATTCCATTTGGATTAGCCACAGACTTGCTACTACTTTTGATTAAGTCAGAACGAACGGAAAAAGTGATTCTGATTTACCATATAATACGGAGCGCTACACTCCTTGTGAGATGTTACATAGGCTTATTTTTCATAATTTATTGTTCATAAGTGGTATATCAGGAATATATAAACCTTGCTTTAATCTTGTATGTTCCGTGATATGCAGGATTCCAAGCGAAATTGAATAGATTCGTTGGGATATTTGAGTCTTATTATCAGCTACGATGCTGACACAAACTGGTTATTTAAGTCAACACTGCAGCAGACAAAAGCAATAAAAATATTAAGTGAAAAATAATTATGATTATTTTAATAATTATATTTATTTGTGTAACTAAGAAAACTTGTTAAATGTAAATTATGTTTGCGTGTCGTTATGTTTACAAAAGTGACTTTTAGACTCCTATCTAGTACTGTAAACGTCCTCTTACGACCTCTATTACAGTCCATTTGCGAGACTTCACACGACGTGGTCATTTAATCTGTAAATAAGTGGGTGCTGTATCGCGCACGAATGTGGCATATTTGTTAGAAGTGTCTGCTGCATTTTTTTTGTGTATTAACTTGATTTTAATTACAGTGCAGACTTTGTACATATTTTATAGTCCCATATAGGAAATCCTGTTTCTCAGGTGATTTGTGGGTGCCATGGTCACGAAAAGCCAAGTTCACAAACACGCAATAGACCCAGCGCAGAAATCTACATTTAGTATTTAGGATGCCTGTCTCGCAGGAGTTTTGAGACCTGTAAACAGCTTGTGTAAGGATACAGTTAGTGTTGTGTGTCGTGATATGGAACCTAAAAAAGAAAAACGAACTAGACGTAAGGTAGATAGGTTAATCTACCACTAGTGCTTGTCAACGGTTTCTCCCCGCCAACGCAGTTTCGTAACTACGATCTATGTAACTGGGTCGAAATATCGGCAAAAAGAAATTAAAAACCACGTATCGTGAGTACTCGTTACATATTAAATGTATCAATTCCGCGATAATATTAGTCTAAAATCATATCTTCTATAAGGATTGCAAGCAGCCAATGTAATTAGAGTAAGTGGTATAAATTTCCTTTCCTCACAATCCATGCAAGAAATTGTTGGCGTGTTATAAAAGTGACGAAATGTAATTTCGTCATGAGGAAATGCCATGTCTGATTCCTCTAGTTACAGTAATAAAGTACGTTTAGTAAGTTTTGCAGTACAGTAAATACTGCAAAAGTGAATAAGCCTTCTCAATTTGGTAGCATGAATGTGGTTCGAACTAGAAGGTTTTACGTATTAAAGCGTTTTGGTGTAAGGGTCTTTGGGAGAAGCAACGCAACCGTTACTAACTTGAGATACGAGGAAGCCTTTTGTATATTATCTAATCGTTGCATATACATTTTTACAAAGATGTAATTTAAACACCGATTGTTAGCGATTCTTGCGTTTTGTTGAAAGGGTGTGGTTGTCGGCTCACTTTCATATGAGGCGACCATCTTAGACCTCGGGAGTAGCAACGCATCTGTGATTGACTTCAGATAAAACTCTTGCTTTGTATGAAGTTGCTTACAGATGTCCAAAGGTGGCAGCGACAGCTTACCGTCAGGTGGACTGCATACTCAAAAAATGTGTCATTTCTAACTAGAGCCAGATCTGTGGTAACGCCGCCGTAGCATCTTAATGCAATCTAATGTAGCTTTTCACCCTAGTGATTTGGACCTATTGAGAAACCTAATGTAGCTAATTTAAGTGTGTCTTAACTTCTTACTGAGGAAACTTTATTATTTAGATAACTGTATTACACAATAATATCTCGTTTGTAAAAATATTTTGCTTAATCATAGGGATATTTGTATGCGTTTTTTGTGCCTTTTCCTGACTTCGTACAAATACAGCCGTGGAATAGTCGCGTCATGTGTTATTGGAATGTATGTCGCACATTCCTATATGATAATTGGTAAGATGTTTTTGTCCGTGGCTTACCTGCTTTCTTTAATAATGTGATATAACGCTAACTCTAAGTTGATATAACTTGTAAATGGGCAGATGTATTTTAATAAAAGAAAGACCAAATGTTACCAAGATTTCGACAATAATTAATATTTTTTTAAAAATTTTCAATAGTCATAGTATTTTTAAGATTCAGTACTTTTAATTTTATTAGAGTTCAGGCATCTATATATCGCAGAAATGTCTACTCTCTGTTTATACTTATCCTTAGTCTCCAGAATATTTTTC
Organism: Cecropterus lyciades; assembly: GCA_002930495.1. NCBI lineage: Eukaryota > Metazoa > Arthropoda > Insecta > Lepidoptera > Hesperiidae > Cecropterus > Cecropterus lyciades. The sequence goes on along the minus strand of MOOZ01000736.1, from coordinate 700,140 downwards.
TTGCAAATAGTACATACAGAACAGATCCGCGGAGTTTTTATTTTTAATACATGTATGCATTATTTGCTATAAAAACTTATTCCACTCCTAGAAATAAATAGACGCAAAGTATTGCATACAATTATCCCGAAATATTTATACCAAGATACATTCGGAAACTTGCTGAGAATGCTGCACATTATTCACATAGGTCAACTAGTATGTATTTGGGGAAAGCCATTCAGCGAGATTACTCAATCACTAATTGCGCAATGAGACGACGTTGGCTTTGCATCTATGGCCGCGTAACACCGATTAAGGCCATAATGACATAATAAAAACAATAACATACAAGGCTACAACGTAACATGTATGGACACACCTACCACCTACCTCTTCGTAGTTTGTCTACGGTAACATTATTTCCACACCCAAACGGACACAGGTGCCTAGTTGCATAGAAATACAAACACGATAAGAGCGTATTTTTTTTTAGGTTAATAGATTATTTTAGCATAGGGTAGAAAAGAATTAACCTTTAAACAGGAGCACGTTTTTTTTTATTTTCGCCGATAAATTCAGAGACTATTCCGGATCCTTTAGCAAAGGACATGAAAAATTGAATCTTGCTGACCTCTTGCCAGTTTTTTCGTCGATTAGGTCATGGTTTTAGACCCTTCCCATACTTAACAACTTATATCATAAATGAGACATACACTTAGACCCAGAACGGAAACCGAAGTTCATCTTGAAGATTTTGCCCGTGCATTAAACCTTTTGCGGGTCAGGATATAGTTATGGATAGCTCAGTACTGCTTTACACTCATGCTTATCAAAACGTGTGTGACAAAATTTACTTATCATAGAGATCATTATAGAAAAGTCCCTGGCCTGTAGTTGAACTGTTGAAGCAAGCAGATAATTCATTCATTTTTAGGTACATGACATACATAGGCTAATAAGAGACGCGCTTTGCATTCAATATTGAGCTTAAAGCCAAGATACACTACCTACACGATTTAAAGTTCTGGTAAAGTATTTTATTCAAAAAGGTTTAAGATTGAAACAAGTATGCGGGACCTGAGGTAGAGCTACCTGAGGTCGGCCACATTTGAATTACTACCTTTGAGATAGTCGACGTGTCGTTGAAAAGCGTCGAATAAGTATGTTTTGCTCACCATACGCTTCAAATCAGAACACGATAATGCTTAACATGGTTATTATTAGGCAGAAGTGGGTGGCGCCTTCGGAGTGGAAGAATGATCAAAATTATCACGATATTAAGATATTGTAATAACAATAAGAGTATATCTTGGTTCAAAACGACGTAAGAGTAATGACATAACGTGACGCCGAGTATGGTAAGGCGTTAAATTTCACTACGCTGCGTTGTGGTCACGTAGAGGTGACTATCCAAAGGAAGATTGTGGTGTGAGTCATGAGCGATTCATGTTATTTACAGTTAATAAAATGAAATTTTGAAATAAAAATTTAATGAAAACCTCTTCATTAAAACTTGTCTAATTTGTTTAAGTTCATCTGGACTATGTTTAAAGTTAAGCGAGGAAACGCATAACGTAGACTAGAGGATTGTAACAAAAACATATTACTTTGAACTTGTAGATAAGAAGAACTGTTGATTAATTTTGTAAGGGATGTTTATCTTTAACAACACGAATCTATAAATAATTTAAGATGATTGTTAATTTTTAAGGCGATTACAGGAAAAGAAGTCCTGTTCGAAATATGTTGCATGTGCTAAATAGTGGTGGTGGTAATATTCCCATATCGTGTTTAACTACTCCGCACACCAAATAATATAGTACTATTTACTTATAAATGTATATAGCAACATTCACATAAGGACAAGGTCTCCATAGAAATATATCTACGTTAACATTACTGAGGAACACGTATTTATTTATACTGTTACTAAAAGAAATTTCCATTTTATGGGATTATATGATTAGTTTGTCAAACATTATTTCTGTGAATAAATAACACAAATTTATTATATGCGTCTTATGTAACACAAAAACATATTACATAATGCACATCACGACAAGATTAGCCAATTTGGATAACATGACGCACGCAAGCCGCAGCGGTCACGCACAGCGTTACTGGCGCAAAGTGAACTTGACCCATCGCCCCCGCTGGTGACTTGCGCCACGCACCTTCACTTTCACTGATTTGTGCCTCCGCCAGTGGGACGGTCGACCACTAATGAGTAAAGTAATATTATCACAAGTTCGTTTGAAATAAATGTACTAAAATGTAAAACGGGGTGTAAATTTATGTAGCCTTTAAAAGAAATATGATATGAGGTTGTTCCATTTTCTGAAGATAGCCTCACTGAATATATTTCATACATAAACGGCTTTTGTTCGATTTAAGCAGTCCAAAATACACAAAGCGTTCCAAACTAGTTTCAAAAGAAAGTAATGAAATGGGTCTCTGATCGGCTTGAGATATGAATCACGACCTATTTAGGGTCGGTAAGGATTGCATACTTGTTTGTTTATTTGTACGAAAATCAAAGTGCGTAAAGTTTAATAGGATACGAATGAAACGTTACCTTATTTATTACTATATCTGTCACGTAAAATATAGACTAAACCATGGCTGGAACACTACCGAGGCCCGTATTAAAAAATATTGCAGGACCAGATCGGGAATAAATATAGCCTTTGATTAACAATTTAAAGCTAGTAGATCTCTTTATGATTCGATTCGAGAAGCAGCAGCGGTGCTTCTTGAGTTGAATCATTTTTGCCTAATAACTAGTTCTGGTCTGAATGGTATGGTAAAAGTGACATACTTATGCGAAGCGTCCCAATAAGCCCTCGGGGGTAGCAAAACATCTGCGGCTAACCGTGAGGAAGACACACTTATCCACGGCGTCTCTACTTAGTCCTCAGGGGTAGCAATGCATCTCCGGCTAACCTCAGGTAAGACTTTGATCCTTTCTGGAGTTGATAACAACAAATGTCCATGGACGGTAATGGCCACTAACCATCAGGTGGACAACATGTTGGTCTGTTATTTTGACATTATAAAAAACAAGGTATATGGTATAAATAACGCATATAACAGGACACATTATTCATATTAAATCACAACCACATATCCGTGTCGAAATAACACTTAATAAAATAAATACCGGACAACCAAGAACAAAAAAGAAAAGCTGTGGAACGGGTCCCGGTATGTGGGTCACAGTTTGATCACCGGGACTCGGGGATAAAAACACGACGGATAGAGATTTCTACGAAATTACATTTAATGAGTTGGATATTCTCCTTTTATTATCCCTTTTTTAGAAATCCGGCGGTATTGTTAGCGAGATTGTAAGAGATGGGTGATAAGATTATTGAGTCATGATTTGAGTTGGGCATTGTATGTTATGAACATGAAGATAAGCTTCGGAATAATATTAAGTAACGTTATTTACATACAGCTATTTAGCTAATTCTATAAAATAAATACGCCCTTGTTAATCTAATAAATTTAAAATTTATCATAATATCTAAAATAACTCCCATTCAAATGAGGCGACCACCTTAGTTTTCAAAATAGCATCAAGCAATGCATTTTTGTGTGAGTTGAGATGGAACTCTTGTTCTTTATGAATTTGATTATCTATGTCTATAGGGATTCATAGTCTGCATGCTTGTTTGCAACTTCTATATTTTAAACGCCGCAAACACGGATTAGTATCATGTTTACGAACTATAAATACCTTGGGTTGGTGAACAAGCATAGGCTGTATGCTTAGTATCTGATTGGATACGATCATAGACTTCCGTAATGAACCCCGGATAAGATGAAAGTCTTCCTTGTCTTATTTACTTGAGCCTCGGATGCGTCGCTACATTTGAGGACAAACTTGGACTTTCCAAGTTGGGCAAGTGTGTCTCTTGAAATATCTGGTTTAGTACCAGAATACATCAGGTCGTAACATTACTGTTGTAAGCAGATATAAAGATGAGGCGATGATGCCTCCGGAGATGAACCCCAATGATGATGATGCCGTCTTTTTAATAATTTATGAACGAAAATATAACTTTTTTTTTCAAACCAGTTCTTAGTCCTTACAGATATTTATGACAGTACTAAATCGGTTTCCATTTCGTTCTTATGGGTAGAGCTGCTAATGAGTAGGTCGCATATTCAACACTGCTCCGATTCATTAAGCTAAGCCTATTGTAGTTTCTATAACTTCCAGTGAAAGTGACAGCCATGGGGTCTTTGAACCAGCTTTTATTATTTGTTTTAAAAATATATATCCCTATAAGATCACTCCTATTGCAACGGTACAGAGTCGAAACTAATAAGGCTTGTTTGTTTCGCGCCTTATTAGCGTCGTTTTAGCGTTTATTAGATTTCGCTTTCTAGCTTGTTCCCATATGCAAAATAAATCGTATCATTTCAAATACATAAAATAAAATAGGTAAAGACACAAAATAAAGTAGGTACCGTGTAGGTTAAATGGTAATAAAATCTTTCGTGAATTATATTCACTTAAATAGCCTGTGACATTGATTATTTATTAAGCAATTATTTTTTGGTCATTAGTTTTAATTAAGAGAATTTGCCAATTGCAAGTTTCTGTATACGTATAATTTAATACGTCGTTCATTCACTTATTCTATGAGTTGTAATTCTACCTTTAATCAGTCTTTCGCAATCCACTGATGGGCACACGCCTCCCCTAATGGTGGGTGTCAATAATCACCGCGCCTGGCATGCGTGTTGGTGACCGCAGTGTATGTTGATGATACACGTGAAGACGATGCTACTGGATCTTGTTTCTTAGTCGCTTCCTATGACGTCCAAGGGAAGAGAGGGAGTGATGCTATTCATGACTGGCAGTACACGACGTGGTGGTGTCGGTCTTGAACTCCAATAAATCGATAGATTCATATTTATGAAATTTTATGATAGGGATGTTACACGGAGATACGAATTCGAGGTGCGTTTGATGTTTCAGAGAACATAACTTAAAACAATAAATAACTTAATAGTTGCTTTGTGTATAAAAACAATGCGAAAGTATCTGTGGTACATGCGAAGGTAATCTGTCATTTCTGTAAAATAATATTCAATATCTGACAATATTCGACGACCCACGTGGTGGAGCGTCCACAGAACCGGTCTGATACGCAATGGGTCCCGGGATCGATCCCCGTTCTGGCAGACAGCTGAATGATGAGTTTAGATTTCTGTTCTCGGCAGACCCAGAACAGAAGCCAGCCAGAGCTGTTTATGTATTCGTCATTGTGGCACCCACGTCACAGGAGAAAATCCTATTGTGGGGCTATGAGTATAGAAAGCGTTTATGTTTATGATGTAATGGTATGTAATCCCGCAATATGCAATTTGACCAGCTTGATGAGTATTGGATCGAGCAAGGATGTCCCTTGCTCAGCGGTGGACAGAAATTATGTATAAAGGTTATTTGTATGGTTCCTATGCATTACACTTAAAACGCTAGGTAATCATGAATATCACAGACATTGCACTTGTTAATATTAGGTTTGGAAATGGTTTGTGTTGAAAGTCGCTTACGGTAAGTGGTCCAAAGGTCACAGTAAACATGAAAAATAAACATACACTCCACATTAACCGGGTATTAGTTACAAGTTACGGTGGTTACAAAATTATACGTGGGTTAATTATATAACGGTTAGTTGTAGCGCAGATAAATGCCAATAAATACATATCTTTGGAAATATGCTGGAGTACTTTAAAAACTAGTAGAGGTTTTTAATGACGAAGGCAAACTTACAAAGGCACAGAATTAAATAGAAAATGGGATATACGAGTTTAAAATGATACTATCTGTATCATTTTAAATATAGTAATCATTTTGAATTGGGTAACATTCAATATAGTTCAACTAAGATGGGTATATATTTTATAGTGACCGAAACAATTAGATATATGTATTATTATCGGCACATTACATTTTATCAAAGTCGTGGGATTTTTGGAAAACGTTGGCTAAGTGCATCTTTTCACCTGTATCTATTGCCACGAGGAGTTCCAAATTGTTATTCGGATTAAAACCAGCGACCTAAAATCATACAATGGCTATACCAACACACTGCGCCGTTAGGTAACAATAAGCTTTTGTGAAGGTTTTAGTAAGTACTCATAAAACACATGTACAAGGGGCTTTTCATCTCTAATACTTATAAAGAGAAGTACCTATATCACACCAGGATCGCATAAAGTGGTAGCATTGAACGCGACTGCTATAAAACAGAAAAATCTATTGCGGTTGTACCAGTAACAATGACCTCAAATGAACCATGAAGAGTTCCATATAAACTTCTCAAAAAGCGATGAACCAAGCATAGGGCAACCTTACAAAGCACTGTGAAATGCTACTTGCACTTATAAATTTTTATTGAGTCGTGAAAAAACAGTTTATGGACGCCAGATTCCGGATGATGGCTGCAATAGCGGTAGTCACAATTGTCACTTCGTCATGTAGTCATTTTGTTTGAGGAAGTGTTAGGTAATGGACTTTTATATACTCGTATACACTTTTATATGGTTCTTTACATAGTGTTAGTTTACTGTGTTGTTCAGTTATTTTATGTAATTAGTTTGTAATAATACTTAGATACATATATTTTTGTTTCCATCATATACAATAGTTAAGAATATAAAATTTACATTGCGTATATGCTAAAAAAATAAGAGTACAACTTGAGTGCCATGCTGAAAGCGGACAAAGTGGGAAAATATACTATAATGAAATGGTTTTTAATTTTATACTTTAAGTTGTG
>MOOZ01000736.1:640291-651034 GCA_002930495.1 Cecropterus lyciades | reverse complement strand
ACAAAGAATGTCTGAGCACCGTTGCTTTTCATGCCTATACAACTTTCCTGACCTTTGCTACTGTGGTGAGATCCACGCTAGCCATTGTCAAAGTCGGGTTATGATCGAAGGATTAAATTAGAGCTAGGTACAATTATGCTAGAACAACTTCTATTCTGATGGTAGTATATGACATACCAAAAATGCCCTAGTTAATAAAGGTGGTAGAGCTCTTTGTGCTTCGACTCTGGAAGCACCACCGCCACATCTATTTCTACCTAATGACAGCAGTGTTGTGCGCTGTTGTGTTCTGGTCTGAAGGGTGTAGTAAGTAGTAAGGGAGACATACTTTTCCGAGGCATTCCATCTTAGTCCTCAGGGGTAGCAACGCATCTGTGTTCATCTTAGGTCCGACTTTGTACTTACCTAAGGTTACAGATGTTCATGGGCGGTAGTAGCCACTTACCACCAGGTGTGCTGCATGCTCGCTTGCTACTTCCGTGCTATAAAAAAGAAAAAAAAAGTTTCGTGACTATAAGTCAATAATAATTTGTAATCTCCCAAAATATGTATATATTTTTATACTGGTACTTTTATTATCTTCGTAATGTTTAAAACTTCGCTGCATATTAGAATTTTTTCTACTTACCTATTAATAGTTTCCTCGTTACATAATTCCTTAGCCTGTCTTCCCATAGGTATATGGATATAAGCATTAATATGTACAAGTATTTGTTATTGTTACTTGATAGTCCTGATGTTAGTTTACAAACTAAAAGACAATTTTATCTATACTTAATAATATTAAGCTGAAGAGTTTGGTTGAACGCGCTAATCTCAGGAACTACTAGTTCGAATTGAAAATTATTTATGTGTTGAATAGTCCATTTATTGAGGAAAGCTATAGGCTATATAACTTCACGCTAAGTTTGTTTTTTTCTTACGTAGTAGCGAGTGACACCGCGGGGCTCAGCTAGTTTATTATATTTTGTATTGCATATTTCCCTATGGAATAAACAGATTTTAAGTTATTTTAAAGAATGTATTGAGCAAAACTAGTTGGTGCTTATATTTCATAATTCCAATAGAATAAAATTCAAAGACATTTATATAATTTAAGCTTTTTATTAATAAATATTTCAATTAGTACGGAAATAGATTGCCAATAGATGTTCTATGTGAGATAATTTTCTATTCAGATGTATTAATGTTGACTGTTAGGTTTGGAACTGTGAAGAAATAAAAATTGTTAACATAATTTAGATTTTTTATTGACTATTATCCTCATTCCATCATATATGCTTTATATTTATATATTTACAAATTGAGTATTTAAATTGACTAGACTATTTTAACAGCTTTTATAAAATTTGTGTTAGACATAGTGTTCAGGAGAACCTGCCCCATGGAACATTTATTTAAATGTATAATATATATTTCGGTTAATTAAAATGATAAGCAAATTATATAATTTTATCAGTGAGATAAATGTAAATATAGCTGAAGACCTTTTTTATGTCAGGCGATAAATTCAATCTACGCCCGGATATATGTTACTTAAAACTTACACTATGCCGGTCAATAATTTAAAGGCTACCCAATATTAATGGTATTACGATGGATATGGATTAGCCCGCTCCTAAGTTTCGCAGTGCGGAATCCGTAGTGGGGCGTTTTGACTTTACATCTTTTTCTGTTTGCTTGGGAATGACAAAATATATTTGAATCTTAAGATTTTCTGACCATCACATTGAAAGAGGCTCGGTGTTGTCCATGATTATCTGCTATTAGTTAATTTCATTGTAACTGACTGAATTTCACTGTAACTCCAGCCAAATATTTCTGTCACGACGGTTTGAAGGTACAGGCCTCTCACTTTGAAAACCCCTTGGTTCAAGGTATGCTGATTTAGTCGTCAGGTCTTTCACGGTTGAAAAACCCTCAGTTCCAGGTATGCTGAGTTAGTCCGCGGGCCTTTCACGATGGAAAAACCCTCGGTTGAAGGTACGCTGGTTTATTCGGCGGGCCTTTCACGGTTGATAAACCCTCGGTTCAGTCAGCGGGCCGTCCGTCGCGCGTGAGCGGCGGGATGTCGTGCAGCGCGAGGCGGTGCGCGCGCATGAGGTGCGTCTTGCGCTTCCAGCTGTCGGCGAAGGCGCGCGCGCAGCCCGGGCACTGGTACGGCAGCTCGCCCGTGTGCGTGCGCGTGTGACGGGCCTGCGGACATTGCTTACTTTGTAGTCTTCGTACACTATGTACACGAGATTGGTTATGTCCTAGTCCTACATGACTTGATTAGGATTCTTTCCGGGGCTTTATTGCTGAATATTTTTACGATAATATCAAATGATGTATTGGTGTGGTGAACTTGGAGATTTTTAATTTTTTTTATACACAAATAAAAAAGCACGCAGTCCAAATGATAGTAAACCATGAAACAATTAGAGATGATCATAACCTTTTTCTTGTCAGTGTCAGTTTTTCTTTTCAATGTAATTAGAATGATATATTGTATTTAAAGTGGTGGATAGCACTACCCCACCTATCTTCGTATTAAGATTCAGTGTTAAACACTATTGTGTTTTAAGTGGCAAAAACACATCTGTAGTCGATACTAGGTGTAACTGCAATCGAATTTGACTATATTTATATGAGAGACCAGTTCCAGGTAATTGAAATGACAAGTGATGTTGTATGTTATAACATACCATCCAATATATAATACCAATATATAATTGTTCTTATTTAGTAGGAATAAAGAGTACCTACCAAAGCGCTAGCGTCAAAAAAGCCCTTCCGGCAGTGTTTGCACACGTAGACGCGCGCGTCCTGGTGGCGGCGCTCGTGGCGGCGCAGGCTCGACGCGGACGCCGCGCGGAACACGCACGCCGAGCACGTGTACGGCTTGTCGCCCGTGTGTTTACGGATGTGCACTTCCAAATTGCTGGCTGGAAATGTTACATCAAAATATTATACATACTTATATACCCTTTTTTTTCTCAACTGGGAAACCTTCAAAATGTACCCGACGCTGTGGGAGCAACGCCGGGTTATGTGGGATTTTTACCGCACTAAAATGCCCCCGATGGCCATCCTCAGCGCTGTGTGAAGGACTCCGGGAATCTTTAACGGAACGCAACCAGAGTCCTCCAAGCGCGATGCCCCTCTCGGACTCTTCACCGGTGAGCATATGAGCTCACTGCACTTTATGTTTTTTACGACAGCATGCGAACACACATACCGCCGTCCATTGATATTGCTCCGGGGGCATTATCTGCGTCTACGGCACCTTCTTCGCGAGAATTACGTTAAATACTTTCTACACTCATAGTTCCACACTAGAATTTTCTTCTGTGCCGTGAGTTCCATGGACACACAAAGACGAATACACAAACACCTAGAACAGAATCTAAATTCCTCATTCGGATGACTACCTGGCGGGGGATCGAACGGGCAACCAACTGAGTGTCAACCGGTATGCTGACCGCTCCGCCACGCAAGTATTCAAAGAATATGGGAATGTATATGGTTCCGCATAAAACCGACTAGATAGTGGTTCAAAATAAAAAATGAAAAAGCATCATTGGCATTTTGTTAAGTTGTTGTACAAAATTTGGTTCAGAAGTTATACTTTCAATAATCTACTAGGTACATATTAGTAGTAGTAAGTAGTAACATATTAAGTAATAATAAATATTACCTTGAGCAAAACTCCATCCGCAGAAAGAACATAAGTGTTCTTTCTTATCTTCATGCACTTTCATGTGACATTTCAATATACTCTTCATTTTGAATCTGAAAGTGTAAGATCAATATTAAATTTATTAATGACTCATGATCTAACTAAAGTAAATAAATACAATGGATATTTAAAATCCTATAACATTCATTTCTAAAAATAAGGATGTTAACGTTTTTTACAAAATAATTTACTTAGTATGTATTAATTGTATTCTAAATAGCCTAAGCTGTGATAGCCTAGAGCAGCGGTTTGCAACCTGTGGCTTGCGAGCTGCATGCAGCTTTAGATGTGAAACTGCGGCTCTTTAGTTCGATATGCAATAATAAAAATACCATAAACAAGCTATTTATTGCAAGAAAAAATATTGTGGCTCTTTGAAACCTTTGCAATTTTGTAAATTTTTATTTTTAACTCTTCTGACTCAAACAGTTGCCGACCTCTAGTCTAGGGGTTAAAACTTTGGATTGTCAAGTGTGGGCTCTAAGGTTTGAAGTCCATGCATGCACTTCTAATTTTCCAAAGTTATATGTGTATTAGAATTTATCATCACAAAAGAAAACATTGAGAGCTAAACTAACATGCCTGAAAGTTCTTTAAAACTTTAATAAAGATTTCAAAATAGTGTTAAAAATTTCAATATGCTTTTAGCCACTGGGCTAGAATATAGCCTAAAACCCTCTCATTCTGAAAGAAGACCTGTGCCTAGCAGGAGAACTGTAATAGGTTGACGACATGAACTGTTTGATTCTGTTAGTGTAATCAAAGAATTATTACCATATTTTTGATCATCAAAACTTACCTCATAGTACACTTATCGCAGGCATATGGTCTCACATCACTATGGCCTTTTGCATGTGTCATCAGTTGTTTCCGCAGCTTGAATCTCTTACCACATACATTGCACACAAATTTGCGCTCATCTGAATGAGATGCTGAATGGCAGGCCACTTGTGATGGCTTTGAAAAGGCTGGAAATCCAAAATAGAATAGAAAATTAATTTTATTCCTTTATATAATGTGGTAAGTGGCTACTGCCACTCTTGGTTATCTGTAATCAACCCCAGAAAAGTTTCAAGTCTCATCTGAGGTTGACCACAGATATGTTGTTAGTTGCTAGCACCTAGGACTATGTCGGGATGCCTTGAATTGCCACACCCTTCAAAACAATACACAACCACATTTCACACTGCTTTTATTGGGCAGGAATAAGGTGTGTGGTGCCTCACGAGTTGAATCACAGTGCGTTCTACCACCTTAAAAGTAGCAAACGAGCATGCAGTCTATCTAACTTCATATACACCAGATATTCTATCTAAAGTCACATAAGTGACATAAATGTTTCTACTCCCGAGGACTAAGACAGTTGCCTCAAATGAAAGTGAGCCGGTAACCACATTCTTCAAATGAAACATAAAAACTGCTTCAGGTAAGAGAGGTGTGGCTGTAGTACCTCGCCGGTCCAACTATGCATTTTCAAACACATATTCAATCATGATACTTCTATGAATAACTAAATATAAGTTAGTAGTATACACTTTAGCGCTTCGTGTTCATCACATGCTAAAATGCTGGAAGAAAAAGTTATGAGGAAGTATTTAGACAAAATTACTTACTTTTTGGGCAATGTGCACAGCTATATTTACGTCCAGAATGTTCCTTCTCCATGTGCTTGGCAAACCAAACCTTTGACGTGAAACTCTTTCTGCAAACCGGGCATATATTCTTCTTTTCGTTAATGCTTACTGGTACTTCCACATTTTTTTGAATAGTCTCGGGCTTTGATTCATCAATATTGGAAGGTAATTCTTCTGTTATATCATTGTCAACTAAGCTATCACATTGATCATTCTTATCATCTATTGAATTGGAAATTTCTTTAATACTAACATTGTTATTTGTAGCCTTGCAATGCTCTGTGCTGCTAATTATAGTACTGCATAGTTTATAATCGGGCAATGTAAGTTTTAGGTTGCTATGTGGTTTCTCAGGCAATTCTATTTGTTTGAAACTCTCCGGCTCTATGATAACTCTGGTTTCACTTCTTGATACAATATTCCGTAATGTGATGTTCACGTTTTGCGCTTCTTTGATGAACATGTATGCGGACTCTATTTTAATTATGCAATCATAGCAAAACTGTTTCGGGAGTTGTTCTTCATCTGTTATCTGTATAAAAGGATTAGCAGTGGTAGTTTGCGCATATTTTATATTTCGATTTAGTATTTCTTTCACCAGTACAAAACTAAATTTAATTGTAGGTCTCGAAAATTTAAGGGAATTTATAATAAATATTATTAAATGTGAAGACAAAATTCGGAACATAAAACATGTGTTGATATAGAATATTTTAACAGTACTTAAATATTGAAATTTAGTGTACCTTAATATTAGTACAAAAACAAAACATGTCCACAGCTCTCTTACTAAAGTTCTCCCTTTCCCAAGAAGCTACCTCCTTCATACAGCTGCGGCATAATTTTGATAAATCCATTAACGTTAAAATTTTTTTTTATTTACAAGTCCTTATCCTTACAAAATACAATACAAAACAATCAACCAATTTTATTTTATTATCACTGTCTGAACTCTGAACTGTCAGATGTCATGTAAATATTGTCAAATGTATTATTTTTTAAACGCTTTTTACGGCCTTGGCTTCTTGCCTATCAGTCTAACTTTAGTAATTTTCATTATTTATTGTCAAATGTATCAATTAAAAAAACATCTACAGTACAATGAAAATAATACTAATACCTTTACCACATCAAAAAATACATATTCTAAAATACCACTTCGCAGTTATCAAATAATCGTATTACGATTATTCTTTTAAAGGAAATTATCAGACTTTCCATGTTTTATTAATATTTGGTCGAAATAATTATAATGAGCATTCATGATGTTGTGTGACAAATCAACCGTTACTGGCAGAGACGGATATATACATTTGCCGCCACTAAGCTGACCTATTCAAATATTTTATTTCAAAAAAACGTCGTCAAGATGCTAATGATAGTCTGTGAAAGGCAGGTCAAGATAAATGTGCTAAACGAAGGCATAGTGTTTTTACGGTCTCTAAAATATACAGCTCTAGGTTTCAGCCAACTCGGCCTGCTGGTAAATCCGCCACTGTTTCCTGGTATTAGTGATTTGCATAAGACACATTAATATCCACTTCTATTTGTAGTAACCATGTACCTGATTATCGTTACCGGTTTTTAATCTATTAAAACATATAATTATGTTATTTATGGGAAGTAACGCATGAAAGATTCACTTTAAACAAACTGAATCATTAGAAGTTTGATTCGATGAACTTTTTAATGTTTACGATTTCTATCACGTAAAAGTAATAAATCTTTCTTAGAATAATGTGTTGATGTAAGGTCTTAACAATAGCACACATCTACTACTTACAAACTAATTAAAACATTTTGTGTTTTGTATTTTAATTAGATATGTGAGATACTAAACGCTCTTTGATTTCTTGAGGCTGGCCTCGTGCGGCCGTATTGTTGTTTCCTCTGCCCATCAAGATAACAATAATCCTGTTGTTTTATAAGAATATAAAATATAAATTTTCGCAGGATGTTAATGTTATCAGTTAGATTTTATAATTTACCTTGCTGTATACAATTATGGTAAGTGGGTGAAGGTTAGAGGCAGTTGATGTTTGACTGAGTTTAAGGTTAATTTTAGGTGAAATTTATTATCTTGTAACCATTTATTAACGCATAAGCATAGAATAGCGTTATAATAGCCATATAAGTTGCACATTTCGAGAAGCACATTAAACATCTTTTTTCATTCCGGAAAAAAATCTTTATCGTTAATGCCTTTAGGAATCATGATAACCTATGAGTACCTGATACTATGTAGTTGAGAAAACTGCTGATACACTAATTGTTTAAAAAAAATACAAATATTTATTAGTTGCAAGTAGTATCTTATTTCCTACGTTGCACGTACAAATATAGCGCTCACTTATTTAGCAATATTAGAGAAAGGCAAAGTGCGTTTAGTTTCAGCAAGGAAAGCGCGCAGTTCGTCGAGACCTTCGCCGGTGAGCGGAGAAGCTTCTAGAAGGGCGGGAGCATTTGGAAGCTCTGTCTTCAGCCGCGCGTGCTGCAGCATCAGGAGAGCCTCGTTACGCATCTGTCTGTAGGCTGCGTCCATTTTACTGAGTACTAAAATAAACTGCGAGTAGAAAATCATATTTACAGTTAGCTTGCGAAGAGACAAGTTTACTTAAATAGGTGGTAGGTAGTTGGTAGAACTCTATTTGGTTTGACTTCGGAAGTACCACGACCACATCAATTTCTACGTATTGTCAGCAGTGTAAAGAACTGCTTTGTTATGATTTGGTATGGGACATATGGCCGAAGCGTTCCAAGTTGGTTCTTAGGGGTGGCTAAGCATTTGTTGGTCTTAGGTGAGACATAAGAGTAAGTTCATTTGCTACTTCTATATTGTTTACTGCGTGTAGCCGACGATAGATGTTTTGCTATCCCTTCTGGTTTCTTCCTTCGTCCAGTTCCTTCTGGTTTGAAGGGTGTAATAAGGTAGGAGAACTTTTGTGAGACAATTAGTCGGCAGAGGCAGCGACGCTTCTGCAGCTGATTTCGGAAAAGCCTTAACATGTATAAATTTATTAATAAATATTTATAAACAAATTAATTAATCTTTTATTTTTACAAATGTGGGCTAGAAAAGATGTGATTCTCACCTTAGCATTTCTAAGCTTTGGTTCTGCTAACAAAGTATAGAGTGAAACAGCTGCTGCAGATATCTGGCATAAATTCGACGTGTCCACTACAAATATTACCTGAAAACAGAATTATTATTGCAGGCTTAATATTTACTTACTTCAGTCACTAGATGGCGTTAGTTACTAAAATATTAAATTTTACGCAATATAGCAGCTATGTTAGTGATATGACGACGTTAGAACTTACTTTCTCAACGCCGTCCAAATAGTTCTTCCAAAAAGAAACCATTTCACCACCGACTTCCCTTACGGTGATTGTTTGTTTTTTACCATTTTTATTGGTATACATAATGTCATACAGGTTGGTGCCTATCGTTGGCACAGGGCTGTACGTGTAATCTATGCCCTCAGCTTCTTGTAACTTCTTCAATAGAGTTGTTTTTCCAGACCCTGTAGGTCCTAGGCATAGAACGGTAATTTTCTTCTCTGGGTCGTCCATTATTTTTGAAGGATTCTTTTTAAGTTACACATAAAAGAAATTACTTATAAGTTATGACGAATCGTTACTTTCTCACAACCTTGAATATTTGTTTTATCAATACATGCTTGTGAAAGACTGCAACGGCCATGGTAGTTATCTAGTTGCGCTACTTGCCGATAGATGTCACTATAATGCCTAATATTTTTAAATATTTTTATTGTCTATTTGTGTATTTTATTGAAATTGCAATTTATTGAATGGGATATGTATACAATTGTTAAATATTGATTATTTGATTTGCTACAAGATAAATAAAACATTTTTTACTTTAATAAACGACGTGAACAAAAGCTTAATATTGTGAGCTCAATATTAAATTTAAAAACAAATAATGTTTATAATAATATGTTTGAAATATCAAAAAGAATACTTTACATTATGAGAAAGAAGGAAAGAAAGAAAGAAATAGTATTTTGTAAAATCAAATTTACAAAATGAAGTATACGTTACATCAGTTACATCAAATAGTACAATATTATATTTTTATAAATAGAAAAAAATAATCTAATCATACACATTTACTTATATATCGAATGTTACGTGTTAGATGCGATAAATGCAAGGGTGTAGGTATTATTGTAAAACTACACCAAAAACTTAATTTAAAAATATTCCATCATTTATTTTGGATTTTTATCAAATAATTTAGATTCAATAGCAGTATATCAGATGAAATGTTTCATACTATGAGTATCGTTCAAGGTGGGCAAGAAATATATGTAGGTGATCTGTTTACGGAATATTTTCACTCGATCCATAAGACGAGACAATCCCACACACCTGCTTTAGGTAACACCAAAGTAACTATGGTACTTCTTTAGATTCTTGCTAACCTAGATTGTGAGCTATAGGCAACCTTAAATCAAACATTATTAAGGGGCCAAGCCCCCTTGCATTTCCCTACTGTTTAAGAACTTGCTCCTTGTAACATATTTAACCTATACATTACAAATTTAATAAATCACGGTCATGTGGAGCTTCTTGCACGAAATGGAAACTTGCCTATGTGATTCCTATTCTTAAAAATGACGACCAAAGCAATATTGCTAATTATAAATTAATCTAGATACTACCTACATTAGAGAAATTTTTGAGAGTATTATCTACTATTACATTTGAGACTCACTAACAATCGCCAATTTAACGGCCAATCAAATTGGATTGTGTAACACCCCATAAGGTAGCCAAAAATTGAAATCTAAACAAACTTCTCTCAATGTGGGCGAGCAAGTCAAACGTTGCAGAGAGTGCGGTAGGAGTAGGACAGGAATTTCTTAGCATATTCGTACTCGTATCTGTCGGTATGCAACACGTAAATATATATATAGATGTAAGTTTATATATAATACGTTTCGTGAAAGAGCTATAGAGCTTGAATAACTGAGACTAGCTTGGGATAACATATAACAATTAATTTGTAAAATTGTTTTTGTTTGAAAATCCTACCAAATTCAGTTGATCAAATTGCTTTTAAAGTAAACGTTTAAAAAGAGAATTATTATGTAAAACGTTATTTTTTAAGTGTAAACGTTCTAGTGGAAATGTTTTATGAATAATCAGTTGCATAATATTGAATCGATAATTTTTGTATATTTCTGGTAGTATTAACTATTACGAACTATAAATTTAATCTAAGGCTTACTATAAACGCCGGGGTATTCCTGAGGATTTTCATATTTGTTTTGAACACAGTAGTACAGGTAGTTTATATAATATCGCTCCACACCATTGCAATGAGAGCCATAATATATTAGATTACATATATTATAGCTC
>MOOZ01000736.1:586538-618265 GCA_002930495.1 Cecropterus lyciades | reverse complement strand
CGTGTCAGACCGGTATGGTGACCGCTCAGCCACGCGGGTCGTCAATTATTATTTGGTTAGTAATGACAATTTAACATATGAACAACATGCTCGTTTGTTGCATGTATTATATCAAAAGTGCCACCTGTAAGCGCGGTGTTAGTAAAATATTCTCTACCAAGGGTGTAATATAATAAAATTTGCACAATACAACACTTTTTTAACCGTGGTAGGTGTTAAGTGGTCGTTGGTAAGGTCAGCCCATCGTAATAAGGGGTGTTAATTAATAAAAATGTGTGTAGGCTTTATAATGACACAACCTTACCGTTTGCAAAACGTTGAAAGCTGTTAATTAATCAATTTTATTTTATAACTTTACTACTGCTGATGACAGGGGTGTGAAATTAAGTACAATGTCTATTCACTATACAGAAACTTGAATCACAATATTCACATCAATGTATGTTGACGACCCGCGTGGCGGAGCGGTCACCATACCGGTCTATCACGCAGTGGGTACCGGGATCGATCCCCGGCCAGACAGACATCTGAAAGATGAGTTTAGATTTCTGTTCTGGGTCTGGGTGTTTGTGTATTGTTTGTGTATATATCTTCTTGTGTCCATGGTACCCACGACACAGGAGAAAATCCTACTGTGGGGCTATGAGTGTAGAAAGCGTTTATGTTTATGTATATAATTAATCCCAAATAAAATTGAGTTCTATCTGAGTTTGGCCACAGATGCGTTGCTTGAGGGTTAAGTTCTAAGCTTCGGATAAGTTTGTCTTCCTTAGCACACTTTAAATCAGAATACAGCAGCACTTAGTTGGTGCTGTTAAGCAGAAATAAGTATGGCGGTGATGCCTTCCAATGTGGACCTATTAAGGGTTCTACCTTCTTTAGCCTGAATATACAGGAGATGACGAATCTAACATTCTTAGCACATACTATAAAATAGATTAAATGTATGTCGCCCGTATGTCTTCTGTTTGAGAACGCCTCGTATGACCAATGTTGCCTGAAGCGACCTTTCTGTAGCCTTAGACCCGCGACCTTTACCAAGGCCCTAGTGCGATAAACTTTCGTAACTCAATTCGGTGGCGTTGGTGTAGGATAGCTACATATCTATATGTGCTAGGATTCGTCCTATTACATAGAAGTATTCTGAAAGAAGTGTATTTATCAAGTTTTTAAGGCGTATATATATATTTTGATAATTATTCACGTATATTAGTTGTGCATATATATTTTGATCTAGTTGTATATAAAACATTAATTTCTTAATTACAAATATGTCTTTCTTGGTGCAATTTGTTTTTCTTTGTCGTATTTAATAAAATCTAAATTATATTTTTTATTTTCATATACCTAATGACAAATCTGTAGCGTGTCTTATAAGTATCATCCTACCAAAGACATTTCATGTAAAATGTTGCCAAGACAACCACATAACGTTTGCCCTGTGAAAAAGATATCAGATCTCATGTAGAGCAAAGCTTCTGAATCTACACGGCCTAACTGTACCGACTGAAAACGGCCAAGCCATACATTTTTACTGATATGTAGAAGTTAGGCTACATATCAGTAAAAATGTATGGCTTGGCCGTTTTGCTACCGTCGTGGAGGTGATGCGAATATTTAGTTTCTGAAGTAAGTAACGAATAACGTATGAACTACCTGGTTGTACATCGGAAATCAACTCTATGAGGGTTCAAAAAAACGACAAAACACTTCGAGGAAAGGTAGGTAGAGCCCTTGGGCTTCGCTTAGCTCACCTGGACGGGGGCACGGTAGTGCCCCAAGATTACGATGATTCGAATAGATATTATTAGTATATAATATTAAAATAATTTTAAGTTACATAAGACAATATTATACAACTCATTTGTTTGATAAACTGCCAATTAAAACATTCTGTGCTTAGGTTAAAGTTATTTTTATATTTATCCTGAATGCACACTTTTTCATATGGTTTATCTACTATATACTACGTAGAGTCACAATTGTGGTTAATGAATTGAATGACAAAAATAATTTGAACTATTAATATAGGTATTGCTTTTGGTTTGATTTAATTAAATGCTTTTGGTATGAAACTATTTTATTTTGGGAGTATTTCGAAATTAAAATTTGTTATCTAAATTTAATGATCTTAGCGTCTTGAGGAATGTAAGGTCCTACAAATTTTATGTTATTACTAGCTGAGCCCGCGGTTTCAACCGCGTTGAAAAGAAATGTAACGTGACATACATTAACCGAAATTTTATACCTTTAATAATTCTATTTTATTTTTTTTAAATACATGTTCCCGTGCATTTTGCTGAGATAAAAAGTAGCCTATGTCATTTTCTAACCCTTAAGCGACTACCATTGTGGTAGTAGCGCAAAAAATCTTTCCAAGCCATGTTATAAACAGAAACATAACAATCCCGCCCACGGGAACCTTATATTATTTTCATTTTAATAAGTAACCAGCATATGTTATACCAGACTATAATCTATGTCTCTGTTAAGCTTTATCCAATGCTATCCAGCCGTTCTGACGTGATTGAAAATCTAACATCCACCTATCCTCTCAAAATTTCGTTTCAATAATTATTAAGTCGCGTTTTTATAAATAGTTGTTCGATTGGTTTAATTTTTTACGCAGTTATTAAAATATCTTTCATAAATGTTATCATTTATGACATAACGTTGTATAATAAACTGATCGTACTTATAATTTATTAATAACAAACTTTTAATCTATGACATATATTTCTGAGTAATTATCAAAAATTCAAGTATACTATCATGTCCTATTTTTACGACCCGCGTGGCGGAGCGGTCACCATACCGGTCTGACATGCAGTGTGTCCCAGGTTCGATCCCCGGCCAGACAGACATCTGAATGATGAGTTTCTCATCTCAACCACGCGGGTCGTCGGGATGGCTGTAATTTTTCTAATATCTAATGTTGAAACTATTGGTCTGATTTAGAATATAACGTTTTTATGGTAATTTCACGCTTATTCTTTATTATTTATCTACCCGGAATTATAAAAGGATATAACATAATGCGGTTAAAGCACTCGACCATACGCGTTTTTGACATTGATTTTGGACCTTGCTCCAAGAGATTTAAGGTCAACTGACTCAGGCCGTTTAAGGTACAATCCCGAGAAATATGGTATATGATTATAGGATAATCGTTGAAATTGTAAGAAATTGGTAGGTTTATACTTAATATTTACGCATAAGTGGTACTCAGGTTTCAAGAAGGCGACGTAAAATAACGCAAGGAATAAGGTTTTAAACTAAATGTCTGTTACAAGACTGCATTTGTATTTCTTCATATTTTATTTATTTAAACAACTTGGGATCATTAATTAATTTTTACCACATATTTACAAGGATAAACTCGCTCAGTTTCTTGACAGATCTTCTAACTTGAGGTCGTTTTCGTAGACTTATACACAAAAGACATTTCGTGTCATTTCATTTCTTACTATTTTTGAGACTAATTTATGAGACTGTATTCTTCATATTTTTTCAATTAATTTAATTAAAGGACCCAATAAAAGTATTTCAGGTTAATATTCTGAAAAACAACACTTGTACAAATATATTAAAGCTATAAATAAACAGTTGTTTTCTTAATAAATAGTTGCAGTTGTTATATGAGTGTATTTAAATACGCAACCGTGTATTGTTATTGAATTTCGGTGAATTTAAATACTTGTTACATGTCTCATGGCCTATATTATGAAAGCTTTATACATTAAGAAATATATTTAAAGTCGAATGCAATTTGTTTCTACCTCTAAATGTATAGATAAAAGGGCTTGTGTGTGACAGGGTACAAAATTTAAACCAGCTGCTAGAAAAGTGGAAATAATTGTTCTATCTTTAAAAAACTACGACTATATTTTAAAATAAACTTAAAAACCACAATTTGTAATGTAGAGTAAATAATCATATTACTTTAAAGGTTAAACTTTATAATAACTTAAAAGGGTTAAAGACATGAAAATGACTCTTTTATTATATACTTGTCGGATCGTCATAATTATTAGCTCCCTCTTCGGATATTACATGAGCGTTTACGTGGGTAATCGAGCAAAGAGATACAGAAGATACTCTAAAACTATTACTACTTTCATTACGTTAACAATCTAGCATAATATAAACCAAAGCAAGCAAACGAAACTAATAACAGTTCTTAGAATGGAGGTACCGCTCTCCACGACGGCAGCATGAGAACTGAGCTCCGTCAACGCGTACCGCCCAACCTAGACTGTGTTCTAGCACGAAGTTATCAGAGTGTCGATCAACATCATCGCGACGGTGCTGCCATCTTTTAGAACTCGTGCCGCACTTCGTTTTCCGTTCAAACTAATGTCCGTCTCCGACATACTAATAAACCCTAAACTCGTAACATGAACGTTTTAAAAAGTATAAATAACTAATATAACAGATAATTTTTTATCAAACAGAAGTAACAAACGAACATGCAGTCCATTTTATAGTAAGTGGAACTGCCACCCATGAACATCTGTAATAAATCCCAGATAAGATCAAAGTCTTATAATGTTGATCACAGATGTATAGATACTCTGTAGGACTAAGATGTATGTCTTCTTTACTACATTCTTCAATTCAAAATGCGGCAGCGTTTAATACTGTTGTTATAAAACAGAAATAGCTGTGGCGGTGGTATCTCCGGAGTCGAACCACAAAGGATTCTACTATACCTTATAATACCACCGATTTGTAGGCTTTATAAATAAGAAATAATAAATTTACTAATCTTATTAGTGACTTAACGGTATCAGGTTTTATGACAGCCGATCAAATATGAGCATACAATGAGATTGGTGTAATATTGTTGTCATTTTGTTTGTTAATTAAAAGTGGCAACACAATACAAAGTCAGTGTGACGTAGTTTGGCGGGAAAAGAACTCACCTTGGAGTGACGCGCTTCCCGCGCTGCGACCTCGCTAGCGGCCGCGAACGCTCGGCTGCGATCGGCTCCTTTCGGCGTTCTTCGCCTGCTATCGTCTATTCTTCGGTTTTATTCGGCCGTCCTCGCTATATGTCGGCTGTTATCCATTTTAATTGGTGCGAGATTCGCTTTTATTTATCTAATTGAATGCTCCACACGGCGCGATGAAAGCAAAATGGGTTTCACTCTTTTAACGACGTGCATTATACAAATCAAATAACTTTTAATATACTTGCATATAGTCATATCTAAGGAAAATTGTGGAGTATGGCAATGAAATATGTATACCTGTGTATACCTTTATAATTTAATCGAGTTAATGGCATTTTATAATCGCATTGTTAATTAGTCCAAATTATAAGCCTTTCAATGAAGATAATGGTGCAGTGGAAAGGTTCTAATCTAGTGTTGCGTCATGAACGTACTATTGTTTATTCACTTGAAAAACTTTCAGAGGAGAATTTGTTTTTATTGTGAAAGTTTATAATATTATGTATTTTAGTAAAATTTAAATGTTATTAAGTAATGCTAAAGATGCTATTTTACTTATTTTGTTAATTAAACAAGTTGTGATTACATAAATATTCTACAATATTGTAGAATTTAAATAAATCTTTTTATGTGGATATGAAGCAGATTGTGTGGTCCTAAATTTAGGTAAATTATATTGTTATAAAATATTTCTTTGTGTTAAAGATTTTCTTTAAGTTTATAATGTAAATATCTTGACTAGACGAATTAATTACAACAATTGTAAAAGTTCCTAAAGTTTTCCGTAATTAAATAACTGAATGTTGGAAGGAATGTTGTACATCGATAATTAAGAAAATACTTTTCTGGTAAGTGAAATGAGCTTTCTTTCATAAGAACTGGTTTGAAAAGAAACGGTTTACATTTTATTATATAAAACGCATAATTTATTCAATTACGCAGTACTGCAATGTGATATAAAAAGCTTTCATAAATATAAATTGTAATAAATAAGGCCATATTTTAAAATAATGTATTTGAGTAAATAACCTATACATATTTTATTAAATTAAGCTAAACAATTCTTCGTAATTTTCTCCTAAGTACGCAGATAGTAGAGTCAGCGTCAAGACAGCATTGCGCTAATTACTTTTATGAGTTTTCTCACAGCCTGCGGCCGACAAATTTTGATTTAACTTTTGTTTAATTAAAATGGTTAGTTCCTATAGTTCCTACTCGAGGTGAAGCAATCGTTTCTCACAAATCATCGGGATACAAACTTTTTTCAGTTGGGAGTAAAGTTCTTTTCGATTTGCTTATTATTTGCCTTATATGTAATTTTGCTTTGAATTTTATTTATTTTAATGAAATAATGCACTTTATTTGGACATAACATGGATATTTAATTGTATATTATGTTTAAAAATATTGTCTAACGGCGTAAAATTTTCATTGAACTTGGGGGTAAGGTAAGGCTGTCACCGCGTGACCCGATTCCAAATTCAAATCCATTTCAGGGTTTCCACAATGATAAGTATGGTGCTATAATAAAAATACGCGCGAGCATCCACCGGTGGACGGGGGCGCGGTGCAAAGTCAGTTCAGTGACTCGTGGGCCGCTGCCGTGAGCGGACGTGCGTGTGACGTGCTGAAACATTTACGCTGCGAGACTACGAGTGTGTGTGGAAATTTGAAAATTCTGACAGTGACAGGAGTGGAGTGCCGTAAGGAGTTTTGTTTTACCAAACTGGATTGATGGATAAATGATTTTTATATTGCATTTTTATATTGATTTTGTGTGCATGTGGACGGAACAGTGAACTTTTGGATTGCGTTTTGGATCTGGTAAGTACGAGTATTTTAATATTTTAAGCTGCATTTGCACACGTTTCGGATTTCAAATATTTGTTCGTTTCTGTAAATTATGAGTTCAGGGCGTTTAATGACCTCTCGAGTTAACTTCAGATGAGTTTTCAAACATTTTTGTTTGTTTATATTTTATTGTTTTTTGATTTTAAACTGTACATCGTAATTTATCGAAGTACACGCTTCAGTACTGTGTCTGCCAGTCACTGTACTTATCTTATTTTTATTGGGACTAACGTTTAATTAAAGATAACAATACGCCGTGTAGTTATTAAATTTCAAATATGCTTTCTCTGTTTCTATCGTAACAAATGTTATGTATTCATTTTGTTTTCATCTTATTATACACCTGTTTAAAAAACTAATGTTATCATGCTGGATATATCGTAAAATAACTACAAAACTTTCGATTTTTTTCAAATGTAGAGTCATTAACCTTTGAAAGCTTAGGCTCGCTTCGATTTTCTTTTCGCTACAATATTTCAGGTTTAATTTATCAGTCCGCACTTAAAATGTACTTTAAAATTATTGAATTATCAACAAGTTCTAGATTATCTACGTTTTAAAATATCACGATGTTTGTTAACTTGTAACAGCTCGTTTGGCGTCATGAATACAAGGAAATGCAATATCAACAATCTTTTATTTATAGTATTGTATAATTTTTCGTTGTTACTCACTTCAAAATTAATTCAGACGTATATTATATTATAAAAGGAAAGGTAACCAGTTCATAATTATATAAAAAATATCTTAAAATTATTAAATAATTTAAAGGAAATAACCTAGACCTTGTAGTCTGAATATTAAAAGCAACTTCAATGAAGATATTTCATGTAGTTTTGTCCTTACATTTCCGCATTCGTAACTTCAAGGATTCTTGCCCTGTTAAGCATTTTTACCTGTACCTTGTAACCATGGGCTACAGTGACCAATTAATATCAGGCGTACTGTACGCTTGTTGCCTCTAGATCTAAAAGATACCCTTTCATACCAAACGTGTAGATTTACTTGGCCACTGCAACAAACAGATTTTTGGCCCTAGATTCTGATTCAAAGGTTTATTACTTGTAGTTCTGCTTTATAGCTGTTACAGAATGGTTGAAGTGAGATATGTACAATGTTGTGTAACTTAGTCCTCAGGGGAAGCAACTCATCTGCCGTCGATCTCCACGTCCATGGGTAACAGTAACCACGGTTTTCATATGATATTAGTAACAAGGGCTGCTTTGAATAAGACGACCCGCGTAGAGAAGCGGTCACCATGCTGGTCTGACACGCAGTGGGTTCTGCTTCGATCCCTGGCCAGACAGGTACCTAAATTATCAATTTAGATTTCTGTTCTGGGTCTAGGTATTTGTATATTAGTCTTTGTATATGTCCATGGTACCGACGACACATGAGATTTTTTTATTGTGGGGCTATGAGCACTATAGGAGTTTTGGACCGAAATTGAGGTAGAGATGGTATTTTTCACTTAAACTCCTTGCCATTAAAGTGCGGTTGAAGTTGGAAACTATCTCGTATTTTATACGATTTCACACACGAATGCTGAAATGTTAAGTATTGAACAATATTCATTTTAGTGAATATTCTATGCGGTAACCAACATTATTAACATATTTTTTCGTAATCAAATGTTCCGATCATTATTTCTACTCTATATAAAGCTGCACTAAATAATAGAGACAGAATAAACAGACACAAATCAAATAGTTTCTACTTACATTGACTCTACGTAGAGTTGTCACAATAATTACAAGTTGTACCGACAGTCCTATCTAATTATCTTATTAATCGACGTATATACAAATCACTTTTTATTATACTTAATAATATATTTAGTGTAATAGTCTGTAATAAAGCTATGTAGAGTTAGGTCTAAATAACGTTTAATACTGTTTAAATGCTGAAATGACAACTCGAGAAACGTTTTATTTGACAATAGCGCCAGGCGTCGATTTTGGACCTTATTTGCAATTTCATAAGAATAGTAGAGTTCGTGAAATAATGTTTCCGTGGCTCATTATTCTAATCTGATAACAATATTGTTTATTCGATGTCCGAACAAGCTATTGCGGCTTTGTGAAACCCTTGTCTCTACATCTAGGTTTTGGGGTGTGCTAAATGTAGAGAACGTTAGTTGTAACTTAGCTTATACAATAATTTGTTGTTAAAAGTATAAATAGATTTTAAATTTCACTTCACTTTAATGAAGTAGATCGCTTGTGCAAGAAATGGTAATACATAACAATTTTGTTCAACTATAAACTAATATAATTTTAGCCAACTCAAGAGTGTTATCAGAACAATTGTGGTTTGACTATGGAGGTATCACCGCTCCACCCATTTCGACCTAATAATAAATAAAAAGCAGTGTTAAACACTGCTGTTTTAAGGTTTGAAAACTGTGGCAAAGGTGGTATACTTTTCTGAAGCGTTCTATCTTAGTCCTTAGGGGTAGCGCATCTGCTATCGACCTAAGGTAAGATTATTATATCTAGGGTTGAATGTAGATGTCCATGAGCGATACTAGCCACTTACCATCAGATGGGCTGCATGTTTGCTGCTTTTTACATAAGTTTCCTATTTCTAACCCCTATTCCTATATAAATAGTTACTTCAATTAACAGTTACTTCCCTCTGTCATTAAATACCATAATGCTCCTTACATTGTAAATATTTAAAGAAATAGGGAAATCTAATACCATCGGAAAGACGTAGGACATGTCTAGTATTCCTAGATTATAATTAAACAAAGATCTTGCCACCAGGGTAGGCGATGAGTAATAGTACTTATGCAAAGCAAATTCAAAATAGTTTGGCCTTGTCCATTTATTCACGTATGGCGCGTTCATAATATAAATATCTATCTATATATTTATCTTCTGTCATATAGATAGTTTTTCCGTGTAGTGTCGGTCTTCAATAGCATAACTCTATTTTTGCTGACGGAACCGGCGACTTATGGACGAATTCCTGGAGATGGGCAATGTCTTCTTGTGTAACATCAACACTTTCTACTGTCACCAACATGCAGACGTGGTGCTAGAAAACCCTATTAGGGAGAACAATGTCCAGTAGTGGAACTCAAAAACACATGGATGATAAGATTACCCCGTTTTATTATTTTTCATGGTTATCAAAATTTAAATACTGGTTTTAACCTGTTTATTTCCTGTATTTCCATCATTATTTCAGTAGGGTTGACGACGCGACAAGATTTAATCATTTCATACGTATCGATACCTATATGTTATGTATTTGCTCGGTATCAAAATATAATGACGACATGAGTAATGATTACTTTGATCACTCAACCGATTATATCACAAATTTTACGCGTAATTGAGTAATGCGATTAATATCCTCAACATGGAATTTGTTTTTGTTTATGAAAAATACAAATATGGCCCTGATAATGAATCAGACAGGAATCACGGAAGAGTAGTAAATGTAAGGGCAGATAAGGGTATTATCTAGAGGCTTGCGGCCTTGGCCTTATCGGGCCGTGAACAACGCACTGTATCGCTTGATCACTCATAAACAACTTCACATGAAATTAAATTAACCATCCCTAAAATAACAACAACGTTTATTGTATTAGCGGAATTAATGTTTTTCTATCGTTTAACTATCGAAACAATTCTATAATCACTGTACTTAAGTGTAGAACAATGTATTTTATTTATGACTTAGTTTGTTAGCAGTTGTAAAGATTTTGTGATTTTGCAAAGTTCAGAAAACAGTACATAAAGTAGTAGGTTGCTAGTAGCTTTACTTTTGGGTCTAAATTCTTACATTTAGGACAAAAAAATTTAGCTTTTGTGACATAATATGAGAGAAAAATATAGCTTTTGTATCCTTAACTAATCTTATTCAACAAACGAGCATGTCCACTTGATAATACAGATGCGTTGCTAACCCCGAGGACATTTATGATCACCTCATATAAAAGTGGGCCGGCAACCGTACTTCGAAACCGGACCACTGAAACGCAAGAACTGCTTCACGCTTGAAATAGATGTGACGGTATCGCCCCAGTTGAACCATGCTTGTTCTACCAGCAAATATTTTGTCACGTATTTAAATTCTAACAGCTTTTCCTTAGTCGGACTTTCTTTATGCAAGTGTTATATAACGAAATATTGCGCAAGAAGAAAAATTTCAGTCGCGTGTCGTGTCGTAAACTTATTAATCTATTATTTCATAGCATAATTGCTCTTACTGTCTAAAGATTACAATCTATAGTTGCGTATTCGATAACACTTTCGATGGTATTCTGTTATGTTTTAATGATCGCATCACATGTTAATTTTGATGTTCGCTTTCACTTAGTCATTGTATTTTTTATTTCTTAACAAGGTTAAGTTTGTAGTTCCGTGTAGTATAATTTATCTTATTTTTAATTTGTGTATTCTGTCATTGATGATATATCTGAATGTTAAAGTTGTTTCGAAAAATTAACAATATAACTTTCTACGTGCATGGCTCAATACACACATAATAGGGCGCGAAGATGTTGGCAAATACCAGCGTTAGAAAAAAACTGAAAACTTGTGCAAGGCCGGCACACTCACTGTGCAGGCCTTGAAAAAGACAGTTATTTTGATTACATAGACCTATTACTGTACAGTTTATCGCGTGTTGAGTGTGTAGGTTCCTCATAATTTTGATTAATTTCTAACTCGACAAAACTATAGAGTCAATGGACAATTTTTTATCATGTCACAGCGAGTTAGTCAAATTCCGTAGCGGCATTTCTTATGCCAAAAATCTAAATTAATACATCAGTATTATACTCAAAATCACTCCAAACATGCACTTAAAAGATAACAAATTGTTAAGTAGGGATATAAAAGATAAGATAAGATAAAAGCAGTGATAACTTAATGGTTTGAAATTCCGCCTCTGTCGCTATTACGGGGTTTAAGCTCCGGGTAAATCAATCAATCAAATTATAACTGGTTTTATAGGTATTAGGTACCTATTTCTAGTGTGAAGCAGTTCTTGCCATTCGATTAAAGGGTGTGGTTGAAGGGCTTACCCATATGTGAGGCGACCATCATAGTCCTCAAAAGTAGCAACGCATCTATGATAACTTCAAATAGAACTTCTGTTATATATGAAGTTGGTTACAGATGTTGGTCTGTTGGCGGTAATGAGCACTAATTTGTGAACACTACTTCAATCTTATGTAAAGACAATGTTCACTTGACCAACATGTTGAACTATGGCCTATATAACTCCTCACCTTGAGAGAATATATGGCCAGCCAGACAGGAAAAAATCCACAATAGGTTTGGGTACCATGGAAACACAAACACCCAAACCCAGAACAGAATCTAAACTTATCATTCAGATGTCCGGCGGCCGGGGATGGAACCCGGAACCCAGCGGTCAGACCGGTATAGTGACCGCTCCACTCGGGTTGTCAGAAACAGTGTTATATCGATAAAAATAAGAGACATAGAGTACATAAACGAAGCTAATACTAAGAGTATATGTCAAAAGCGTCATTGGTCCGCGTGCGCCGGCGCAGCGCCGAGTGAAAGTGCAGCAACGTCACCCCTGTTACGTGGCCAGTCGTGTTTACTTGCTTCTTTCTTTTTTACGAACTCCACGTTAAGACATTTGGTATTTTCGTGTTATAGAAATAGAAACTTTATTCGGTGAACTAGCTGTGCCCCGCGGTTTCACCTGCTACTACATAAGAAAAAAACAAAGCAAACATAACGTGATATATATAGCCTTCCTCAATAAAAATAATTTTTCAATTCGAACCACACAAAAGTGTTGTTTGTTGTTAAGTTGTCCTAGTCTAGAGTAGTTCTGTATGAAGCTGTAATAAGTCATATGTAATTACTTTCATATAAGGCAACCGTCTTACTCATCGACATCAACGAATTTCGGATTGACATCACATAGAATATTTTATGTGACGTAAATTACAGATGTCCATGGGCGTGACCACTTACCATCGGGTGGTCTGTATGCTCGTTTGTTACTTCAATCGTAAAAAAAAGTTATAATGTTTGCTACCCATTAGAGATAAAGTCGGATAGGGATAAAAATCTGCTTACCACTCTATTCAGCCCAGAATACAATGGACTAAAGTAGCTACGAAACTAAGTACGATACACATAGTAGGTAGGTAAAAAAAGGTCAGCTTCCATCATCTATAGAAGATACAATATATTAACTTTACAAGAAAACTGTAGAAAAGTCTCGACAAATAATTTCCCGAGGCGTTAACAGTGGCGCGTATTGATTTTAACGTAGCCTCCCTGCAGTTCCGCGGCTGACCTCATGATTTTTGAATGAAGGGAACGTATTGATTGGTTCTTTGCGACACTAAATAGGCATATTGTTAATAGAAGTTGTAGATTGACGAATAGTTGATAAAATAAAGCCGTTAAATTATTTTTTATCTGAAATCTTACGTAAGAATTTGAGCGTTATTGTACGTGTACTATGTTTAACATATTTACAATTAATATGAATTATTCATTACTAGTTTAAATGGTGAAGAAAAGATGTAAGTTCTCAAATATGTGAGAATCTACCTATACTTACATAGACATTCATTCCCGGATATAATATATAGATAGATATACTAACAGACATATAATATAGATATACTTACTGCAAATGTTTTAATACACGTGTATTTATATCTATTATATTTTTCACACATTTATTTTAAAGGCCAGTTCACATTTCACCCGCATTCGACAGTTTTAATTTATGTATCTCATATCTTGAGCGGAATTATAATAGGTATATTATTTATAATATGACTAAAAAATTAAAAGTATTATTATTGTATGTTACCAAAATTTGTATTTTGAGTGTTTAACAATAATATGGCAAATAACACTCTAAAACAAATTTTAATATAACTGCACTGAAGAAATTGCGCACGGAAGTTTTAGTAATGTACGAAAAAATATAAAAAATAATTTAAAAGAAATTATAACATATATAAGCAAAAATATTTCAAAAGTTACGTGTTTAAATTTCCATTCGACTAC
This sequence comes from Cecropterus lyciades, assembly GCA_002930495.1. Classification (NCBI taxonomy): domain Eukaryota; kingdom Metazoa; phylum Arthropoda; class Insecta; order Lepidoptera; family Hesperiidae; genus Cecropterus; species Cecropterus lyciades. The sequence continues at coordinate 604,431 of MOOZ01000736.1, read as the reverse complement.
CGAAGGCGTGTTGCGGTTGGTATGGGCCACAAATATTTTAGGTGAAGGGTCAACGGCCCGCCTATCTTCGATTTCGCGGCGAATCCCATAGATTAAAAATAGTCAAGATATTTTCATACTGCCCATAGATGTTATATTGCCCACACCATGATACATTATAAAGAATTTTCGTATATATTAATTTTATGTGCTGAAAATTTTGAATATATTTAAATTAACAATAAATTTGACGTTAGGATTTTCCGTTTCATAAATTTATTAGAATTTCATAAGTTAATTACATAAGTGAACAAGCTAATTACATAAGTTTACTGGAATTTATGTATAAGTGAGATAGGGTGAATATTTTACTAATATAATAAATGGGAAAGCTCATAAGGATGTATGTTTGTTTCTCTTTCACACAATAATTATTGGTCGGATTTCACTGAAATTTGGCGCACAGATACTTTATGATCTGGATTATCACATGGGATACTCATTACTGGGGTAAACGTAACCGAAACAGGGGGAACCGCAAAAATAATCTAATATTGTTATAAATGTAGCTTGTACATATATACAAGCTGTTGTAACTTGAGAATACGGGCAAATCCATTTATTTAATTCATAACTTTTTAAATTTAATGTATCACCTATAAATATCTTTTTTAAAAGCATGCCGTATAATAGACGTATTTAAGTGTTTTTTCATTCAGTCCTTATTAAAAGTAATTAACAAGAAACGTCCAAGTTTCTTTGATACTTCAACGAAAATAATCATAACTATGCTACGCATGAAATATGTGCCAATAACGATACAGTGTGAATCGTATGTTGATGGCATACATTACATCGATAGGTTATTTATTTAAGTGTCTCAAAATAAACTTTGCTACCGGGCGTTCACCTCGGGCTACACAACAAATTATTAGGTATCCGTTGTATGTTATAAACATATTGTTAGTTTGTGTTTGTGTTTAATCGAATTATGGCTTTATTTCCTTAGTTATATACAAAAAGGTAACAAAAACGAATTTTATATTTCACTAGCTGTTGCTTGCGACTTTGTTTTTCCTGTGAGCCCAGAGTTTAATACAAACATTTAACCCCCTTAGGGGAGGGACGAAAAGTCTCCCCTTGGTTTTGGCGGAGGGGGCGGTGCGCCCCGGGCGGCACATTTTGTGGGGCGGCAGACTATTCAGATTTAGCGACTTTTTCTTTAGCCGACTAAAATTTCAAAATGGGTGGGTGGTGAATTCAAGTTCCGCCCCGGGCGGCATAAACCCACGCTACGCCACTGGTGAATATATAAAGTACATGAATTGTACAATTTTTATGCTTTTAGCTTAGTTTAGGCTTTGCAACGGTTATTCAAAAGTAAGGTACCCTGCTGCTTTTATACATATATATTCCGGTACTGGACTTGTCAACACTCTCCATGTTAAGACATCTCCACCTCCATGTTATACTATCAGTAAAGACATCTTTATATACAGATTAAAGAAAAAACTCAGATTATTTTCGCAAGCACCCAAAATAACCGGAGCCCACGTAATAAAATAAATAACTCGGACAGTCCTAATTCTAATCTAACGGCGCCAAGGTCCGCAAATTTTTCTCCAATACTCACGTCTCCTTGACACACATTGCGTTGATGCGCTAAAGGTTCGCGCACATTACCGCCGAAAATTAAGACATACCCACACTACGACGCGTGCTTGAACTTTGAAATATATAGTCTGTAGTCAGTTGTTAAGGATCTGTTGACTTGGAAATACCACCTGTCAGTGCCTGTCAGTGTTTGGTTCTATCATATTTTTTTGATTTTCTTAAAATTGTTTCATCATTAAACTTTTGTAAAAACTTATATTCGGTATAATAACTAACTAGCTGAACCCGCGGTTTCACCCGCGTTTAAAATAAATGTAACGATTTTTTTATACCTTTAATAATCTCTATTTTATTCTTTTACCGGTAGCGCCGCCGTACCTTATGCCGGTACCGCCGCAAATGCTACGTCTCGCAATTTTTAAATCTGTAATATCTTCGAAAATATTCATTTAAATCATATGCTGTAAAGGGCCATATAGATTCATATTAAATCAACAATGTATTTAATTGGATCAGGATTAATGCTGTATTGTTTAAAATAGCTTCGAAAATTAGCCATTATTTGTTGTAAAAAGTGAATGACAAAAAAATGTTATTGTGGGATATCCATAAGACATAGACATATACCATTGCGGAGTTTTCTGTACACCTTTTCAATGTATGCAATACTTAGTACATTATTTTGATAAATCTCGTAGGGTTCAGACTGCGTTTGCAATGTAAGCGGAAAAAATGTAATTATTTACGACATCACATTAGAAACCTTAAAAATAACAGTATTTTTCTACTATTTAATGGATGATATTATACATATAAACCTTCATCTTCAATCAGTCTATCTATTAAAAAAAACGCATCGAAATCATTTGCGTAGTTTTAAAGATTTAAGCATACAAAGGGATATAGTATGTAGTGATAATGATTAGATACTAACAATATGATATTATGAAACGAGGTGTGATTTCTCGTTTGAGCTCATGTTTGGTGGATTTGAATCCATCTTATACGTCTGAATTTTATCATAATTTATCTAGGTATTACATTTAAATTGTCTACGACGGAAAAAGAGTTGTAAGGATAGGTGCCGTACATGACTAAGATTTATATAACATTTATAAAGGTTACGTGCGTACGTACTTAAGTTAAATGTTACCAACATCGCCAGAGCCAACGTAGTAATAGGGTCATTATCTACAAATACTTTTACTATTTTATACTTATTGTTTTGCAATGTGTTACTACATATTTTGCGTAAATGTGCGCCAAGCTTAGGCGGTTCTTGAAGTTGATACAACTATTATATATACACAAAAATTATTGGCCACACTTACTGGTACGTTCATTGTATAGAAAACTAAATTAGGATCGTATTATCAAAAATAAAATCTAAATAGAGCATTCATGGAAAATCCACAAAGGTAAATGTGTTTACAGGGCCTATTTGGTGATAAAAGCGAGTCAAGGCTAAGCGACTGTCGCGTTATGTGTTCTGTATTTTTTATAATATTTTTTTATCTGTGATCGTACTTTGCTCATAATTTTTTTATGAACCGTGAAGTCTTTGTAAAACATAGAAATTATAATTTTAAAACAGTTTATAAATTTAATTTATTCATATATTTTGCAACTGTCAAACTGTGTTAACACCTAATTATATATAATTCAAACCACAGAAAATAATAAAATAGGTTTCAATAGACTTAAACTCTGTTTTAATCTATGGCTCAAAACGCTTTTTCCACTCAGAGATTAGCAAATAGGCCAGCGTCCATGGAGACCAGTGACAAAAGACCTTGATGGTGTTGCCCCAATTACGCAGCCGCGGACCACTAGATTTGTGGCTAGGAAAGTAGGCAAATGGGATTTGTATTATTGGTAAAAATAAATTGGCTGCTGAAAGAAATTCGGAACGACGTTAACTTGCCTCAACATTTTTCCTAATTCCACTTATATTATTCGTAAAAAATGTCTACCACGGATTTATTCGTATCGTTAGAGTTATACAGAGTTATTTAATCTCATAAAAAAACTTCATAGATATTATAGGTGGACCAAAAACAATCAACATGGGTTGACCACAAAAAATGCCCTTCTTCACATACCGCACTGGTGTAGCCAGTATACGCAATATGCTTTAAGGAAAGTGACTGCCTAATAATGTGAAAAAAAGAGAGTGGTAAGTAGAAATGCATTTCCTTTTTAACGTTTTTAAAACAAAAAAGTAGTATAAAGCTTCCTAAAATTGTTTAAAGTATAAAAATTATTTTCATTCGCTACACATAATATTTCAATTTAAAGTAAGAATGGTGTTGTAATATTTAAGTAGATAATTACATAGTAATCTTGGGAAAATCATTTGCAAAGTATTATAATGTAATTAAAATTAACGCGAAATTAAACCATTTCAAAATCATGCAATTAAACAAAGAGATTTTTTCGGAACCAATTATAAATATTTAAATTTATTTAAAACGAATAATATTTTCTACAGTTTGAATAATTCGCTCTGCTAATGATTCAGACAGAACTGTAAACACAGTTTAATATATACATAGGTACTGTTACCTACATAGGTATTTTTAACTGTGTACCTATCTCCTATGAACAGCACTGCTACGCGCTTCTGTGCTCTGTTCGGAAGGCTGCTTACCACAACCTTCAGAAACATATTTCTCTAGGAGACATATTTATCTAGGGAACTGAAGATACCAAGAATAATATTTATATAAAATAATAAATAAAAGCAATAAAAATGCTTACAAATAGTAAAATTACTTTTTTAACCCACAGCGTCATTTAGAATTAAATTAGACATATACCTAATAATTGTGGACGTATTAGCAAACTTAATGGTTATTTATGGGCATAGATAATATATTTCAGTCAGTCATGATTTTCTAAAGTATGCAAGTTATCTTTTCGATATCGTAACTGACATAATGGCGAAAAGATAAACCTGTGTGTTATCTTTAAGCGCATGTTCCGATATTAATGTCAAGTATATAGAGACTAATTGCAGCTAAACAAGTTTAAGTTTCATTGATAACAGTAAATCATAAAAACTGGATGGGTATATATTTTTTGAATCTTTAAAAGGCACCATCGCCTATCAATGTCAGGCGTGAAGTCGTTTTGACGTTACGGAGAATGAAAATGGAGGTCTTATATATGAGGAGACTATCTTAATCTTCAGACGTGGCAACGTATGTGATCGGCTTCACGTAGAAACAAGGTGCAGTTTGTTACAAATATAGGCGACAGTGGACATTTACTATCATGTAGTCCGCATGATCGTTTGCTACTCCAACTTCACAAAAAAATGAGCAGTCTATGAATGTATATAGTCACAACATCTCTGAATTATCGATGGGAGGAACGAAATTGAGAAAAGATGGCCGCGAATTAATAAAGTTAGGTTTAAAGGCGCCAAGTCAAAACTGTAAAATTATTTTAAATAAAAAAATACGTACGGTCACCGCCAGGTACGAGTGTAAGTAGAGGTTGGTTACAGATGCGTGTTGCTATAGACTTATACCTATATACATTTCACTTCCAAATAATATTTAAAAAAGAACCGAGTCGTGTTTTACTTAATTGTTTTACAGCTAACCCGTAAAGGGTTGATAATAAACCCGTCAACCATGGCCAGTTACTTTTTAAAGCCTTTTTACGGTGTCCCATAAAATGGCAATAAATATTCAATTGTTAACGTGAGAGAGACAATGTTACTAGACAAAACATTTTCCAATTTATTACTTTGGAAATACTCTTTGAATTTTTTTGTTTAAACTTCTACCGCAATCGTTAAACAATAGTATTTGTATAGTTTTTGGAAAGTAAAAATCAAATTCTTGTTTTTTAATCTGTGAAATCAAATAATATTTATTTATGATCTTATTTAAGCGCTTAATACGAGAAGTGTGAAGTTATGCAAAATATTATACTTAATAATCGGACTATCGCGGTGATAGCCTCAATTAGAAAGTAGGCGGCCAAATTTTACGATATTATTCTCGTTCTAGTGGTTGAAACTTGTCAGATTTGTATGTTACGTTCTGATTTCAATATAAATACATCAAATAGATGGAAAATTACCATATTATTATGTGAGATGAAATTTACGTACAAAGCACTATGTTATTAAGATAAATTAATTATACAAATACATTCATAGCTCTATACTGTGTTTTTCTATGATGTGAATGCCTTAATCACATACACGCAAAGACGAAGACATAAACACCCAGTTGCAGAACAGTGACCTAAACATTTCATTCAGATGTTTGTCTGACTGGGGTCGATCTTAGAACCCTTTGAACGCCAGATTATATAATACTTTGCCGGAGACTTACAACTAAGTATGGATCCACTGTTCCTGTTTAAATTTGTTACATACAAAATATTTTGTATTGTATCCCGAAAGTACAATGATATTTTTATTATAATGAAACACTTATATAGTGTAATAGAAAAGGCGCTCTTATCGCTTTAAGCGAACTCTACCAGACAACCTTTGGGTACGGGAAAAATTACGTATGAAAGAAGCAAGTGTGTGTACATACTTGCACACAATCTATTGTATAATTAATTGTGTTAGAATAGCTACAATGATACATACTAAAAACATTTTTTTAAATTTAATATTGCAATATAGTTTTAAACTGAAAAAGAAAAGCAATGTTTAAATATAAAAAAAAATAATAACGAAATAGGTTTTAAATGTGGGAAGGGCATTTACCTTCTTATTACCTTATCATAATACATTCATATTGCCGAATATGAGGCGGTAGAGAATTCCAACGTACAGCGAAAAGGAAACTGCGAAGGATTTTTTGTAATTTTTTTTTCCTACGCGAGTATTTTGATATCAGTTAGTATTTTTATAATATGTTTTTATCGTGTAATGATGTTTATTTAAACTTTTTACACGCAGTGAGCGTATGAGGTCATTAAAACAAATGATAGGATAATAGCAGGGACATATCTTTAATTCGTGTCGAAATATAGACCTTGTTACACAAAGTAATAACTAAAACATTCGCCAAATATTTTCTGAATCTGTATCTAGGCGCTCGGTAACCTTCGTGAAAATTCGGGTATCCTCGCGCCTTGAAATGTCATTTCGCCCGTCCGAGATAAGTAGAGCTTCACCTCCTCGCGCGTTTTATATTACTGTTAATGAAGGTGGGCAAGATAGTACTATCGGAGGGGTCACGATGTGCTGGCGGTGTTGCCTACTACGTTAACCTTGGCCTAGTTTGATAGCGGGTTCCCGCACCCGCGCCCCTCTGTTCAGCTTCGATAATATTGACTTCCTATTCCTCATAGTTTGTTTATGGTTCGGTTTGTTAGCGATCTACCAATTCTATTATTTACTTACGCTAACTTACGCTGAATGGTGTAGGCATTTCGCTTTCAATGTTTTTTTTTTGTTTTCTGGATATAAATAAAGACTTAAAATAACCGTTTGATTTAATATGTTAATAAAAATCATGACCCGATATTACTTAAGAACAAGGCTTCTCAAACTTACATTTCCACGTATCCCTATTAACTTTCAACCCACAAATACCTTTTAAGAAAAAAAAACTACTTAGAGTTGTACCTATTTGATACTTTATTTAATCAGAAATACTATCATAAACAGGGGTTCGTAGATATGAGTTATTAAATAATATCATGAACCTGCTTATGTCCCTTGTGGTAAATTGACTTAAATTGAGTTGATTCTTACAGAAATTTTGCTGTCATATGCAATGACCATACGTTTACTGTAAATAATAATGCCTGTTGCATGCACGCTTTACTTAGTTGCCACCAATATAAAAAAAAATTGCGTAACCTTGAAATTTTTATAATTATGAAATTTTGATTTATAGAGTAATAAATAAAGCTATCAGATATATCATCATTTAAAATGTTTTTACGGTTTTTGGTTTAGCGCCTTTAAGCCTAATCATATATATCCAGACTTTACACAGAATAAATATCACGATCGGAAGAAAATGTATAAAAGACGAGACATACATATATACCAGTATTGGTTTTCCCGCTTTTTGTGTTATCTGTGGTTCTATACAAACGTTTACACGCAGACTCAGAAGAAAATATACAACGCATGCCTGTCCTAACATAAAAATTACCAAGTATTTTTAAAAATAAAACAATAAGTCTAAACAATAAGAAACAAAGTTAGTATTTCATGAAACAGGTATAAGACATTCTCTAATAACATTCCCATTTTCCCACGTCAATTGTTCCCAATCACCATTTGTCTCTCGAATTAATTGAAGTCTTAATGAAAAAAATACTTTTGGGTCATCCATGACCCAGTTTTTTTTGCACTTGATCTGTATTTACATCGTTTTACGAGCCACTTAATTAGAGCAAAGTGCTGCTTCTGATTACATCTTATTTAGGTGAAGATCAATAATAGTTTCAGTTGAAACCAGGTAGCCTTGCAACTGCACTGCAGTTGGCTTTTGGACCAGCTTATAGAGTTACAAGAATTTGTCACAATCTGATAATAGTGAAACTATCTACAACACCTATTTATGCCGAAAAGCAACTCAGTTCGAATGGGGTTGTGAGGCCGAAAAATTAACAAGAAAATTACACCAAAATCTCAAGGGGTAGTTCGTCAGGGTTTGACCATGATGGACCATGTTCGGTATTTTTAAACTCCGATCGTCATTTAAAACATTTTATACTTTTTTGATGCAATTACTGAGAATATAAAGTATTTTATAGCGAATATAATGTAGTATCATTACTACCTTATCTTACGTTATACCTAGACTTTACTCTAATTAACTTTTTTGATAAATTAAAAAGAACAATATGTTTAAAACTTCGTCAAGAATGTAAATACATATAAGTTAATAAATCCAATTGAACGCCTTCAGAACGAATGTTTAGAATCATTTTTCAACGAATTGTAGAAGTGACAAAATACATTTTATTTTATACATGAGTCTAACGATAAGGCAGACGGGCTACCTGCTGAAAAGTAGCCACTGTCGTCTATGGACATTTGTAACTTCATCGGAGACGTCAATGCATCGCCTTAAAACCTTTCTTGAAGAGCCCAAGTCATAGCCCCTCTCCGGAAGTTGATCTTGCTTTCATATATTTATATGAAGACGAAAACATTCTGATAAATAATTATGAACTCCTAAATACTTCGATTAAATAATATATGATTTCTGCTGTAACAATAAACGTTTTACACACGTAGTTCTATTTCATAATTATTTCCATACCCGGCTATTATAAAACAAAAGGAATGAAAACGCTAATAATTAAGTATGTATAATAAAATCGATAAAATCGAATTATATTTAAATACTGCAAAAAAGGAAGTACTGATACTTTTGTTTTATTTTTTTTGAATAGTATGACTTAATTTATTATTTATTACTTAGGCATAACCGTTGTTTTACGTCAAGATCAGAATATTATATTATATTGAAAAAAAAAAACGCGACTGTAAACCTCTGTCAGATTCACATATTTCCACTAAAAAGATTGGCACCTACGTTTGAAAATTAAAAAAATATATCACTGCCTTATTAAAAAAACATAGGAGTGCTGAGATATTAGGGATTTCTTTTCCAATCAATCTTAAATATCGCACCTGCTTTATCAATCCTAATGGTATCGTATTACGCTCATAGTACCAGCACGTCAGCATACAACCTTGATCTCTACCTATTACTGAAAAATGCTGCATTTAAAACATGCTTATTGTCTTGCAGTACAACTTGTAGGAGTGCTCGATAAATAACTCTACCACAGTACGATAAAGTCCATATCGCTGTAATCATAGGTTTTGGTAGACCTTGATGGCTGGCCTTGCCTCTATCTGGCGTCCGCTCTTTCCGCCTTCGCCGAATCAATTTGAACATTATTATTTTTATTGAGTTGTTTAAACAAAACATTTGTACGCTGCTCTGAAAATTAGTTTTGTTTATTGTATTGTTTTACACACAATCGCAGTCGCTTTAAATACAATGTGATGCTTAAGATAACGTATTTTCGTATTAAATTATTATTTACGAGATATTACGTCACATTTTACGAACATACAATAAAAACGCAGGATATATCCGTCTTACTTATAAGTAGGACTTATTTATGAAAATATAGCTTTACATTAATAAAATATTATCACAGTTTACATTTACATATATAAAAATTAAACATAAGATATATTACGTCACGTGTTATTATAATAATAATTATTATTGATTGTATATGTATTGTATACTTTTTGATTATTTATTTCTTTAATAACAATATAACATACAATTGAAAATAGATAAACGTCACGTGACAATTATTGAACAAACAAAAAAAATCCGGGTAATAAGTATGACCTATTTCTGAAAATACATCAGACTGGGAAGGTTTGAAAATTCGTGTACGAAACAAGCGTACACGGCGCAACGCGTGCGTAATCGCTGAATGTGTGTCATGATCAGTAGGTTAAGTTTAAATAAATTGATTCGAGGGCCACCGCGTGTGTGCAGGTAGGTGGCCGAAGGTCTCCCGTTTGTTACCGCTGACGGCATAGACGCGTACTCCGCATAAACCACTTTTGACATTTGTCAGCGGTGATTGCGGACAACGCATGCAGGTGTCGCCACCTGTATTTAGTACGAGTTTATTAAGTTTTCCCAAAATGATTATAGTATAAGTCTACGTCTATTATTGCAAAGTACATTGTGGAAGGTATGGCTGAAAACGTAAACGTGAAATGAATATTGCAATGAATGGGCGAAGACGTGAGCAATGATTGTTTTCAGGAAACGTAATAAATTGGTACTAAGAGCACTGACCACTGTCCGCTAGATTTTTAAACTATAACTTCATTATTGCAAAATAGAAGAGTATTAAAAGTATTTAAGCAACTTTATAGCCCTATAAGTATTTTTTTATATCTTTGAGCTTGATATAAAGTGTAAATAAACGCTGCAAACATTATAAAACGACATTAATGTTTTTTTATGTCTATTAAATTTCTCTGCGCATCACACAATACTATTTTATCCTTATTAAAATACTTATTAATCGTTCACAATTTGTTTATAATAATCAAATTTCAATATTCATTTCACAGAAATTAACAATATAATAAATCATAGAGAAGAATATAAACTGTATAGAGCATAGAGCAAAGGTAATAAAACGAATGAAACATTGTTTGCGTATAATTTTATTCAGTGTGTTATTGTTAAAAAATGTATAAATAATTTAATACGGAATACGTAAAAGTATCACAAAAACATTTACAGTTAAAGAAAGATAAGTAGTATCTGGATACATGGAATGATAAATGGGCCATAAAGCATTCACAACAAATGTAGAGCTTCTCAAGAATGTCAAAGAGCTCGTGAATTGCAGGGATCGGACAGAAAACCTTGTTAGATTAATCTTGTATCATTGTAGTATGTATTCTTGTGTGAAAAAAACGTTTTTTCTTTGTATTACAACCGTATATCTGTCTAATTACATTTAACATGAATATTTGAAGGAACCATTTGTTTTTGACTCCAGAAGTTTATTTGATCCTGCTTAATAACAGCAGTGTCTACTTATGTGGCTTGAAGGGCATGGTAAGATCGAGAAAATTACACGAAGAAATTCGAACTTAGTCGTTAGTGATAGTAATATATAGCTGACCTCGGGACTTCCAATCTTTAGGCCAAGCAGAATATATGTCATCTACATAAAAAAAAAAAAACAATAAAAATAAATTTCTGTTCCCAAATTATTTATTTATTGATATTGATATAAGTTTTAAACTAACGTTAATTATTGTTACGACGAAAGCTAAACATATAAATATTTTATTTCTACAAATATATACAGGGAAAGTACATGGTGAGGTTACAAAAGGAACGAGTCAAAATTGCTGTATGAAGGAAAATAACGCAAGGGAAAATCATCTCAAAGGTGCGTCTACGCATATGTACTTGCCGAGCATATTTTTTTATAAAGTGCAAACCTGTATAAAGTCAAGTGTGGTAGACAATTGCTCATATAGATTATCAATGGTTGACAATCGGTATGAAGGTTGGTATGTAGGTATCCTTTGAGGACATGCCTCCAATGCCAAGGTAGAAAAAATGTGATGGTAGTGTCTCCGCAGTCGAAAAGCGAAGTATGGTGCAACATTTATGGAAATGTTCTTCTTCTGAGAATACACCAATGTCTGTGGTTTTTCAATGTTCTGATCCGGTGGTAGGGTAAAGAAAATGTTGTAACTGACTATTTGTAGGAGCCCCCGTAGGATTATCCAAAATAAAGACATTTCATTTGATGTGAATAGTTGATATCCAAGCGGTGGGGCCAAAATTGCTTAATAATAAGGGATTAATTTAATCTAATGGAGTATTAATATTAACTCAGTTACTTTTTGATATATATCCGCCAACCCTGTGAATTCTGTCATCGTTTTACAATACGTCCTTACGAAGTCGAATTATTCCGCGGCCGTGAGCGAATAAGGAGATGTTATATTGAGCCGCTAATGTTTGGAAAACCTTTTACAAGGTTGCGGAAATACTCACGATAAAATCGAGAATATTAAATGGACGTAAAGTAAATTTACATAGATTCACGATTCGTGACTAATATTAATTAATGGCGATAACGGTCAGTCTCACTAAAATTAAATAATGCAACGTGTCAAAAATCATTTGCTATAACTTCCTTGTTAGGTACACATTTTACAGTTAATGAATGTGAAAGAGGAGGAATATATAGAACAGTAAAAATAAAAGAGCCTAAGCAAAAAGGCCTAAAGCGAAATTACCATTTTGTGAAAATAACAAAATTGTGTTGACATGTTGTTGGTTTCTTAAAGCGCGCGGTTATAAAAGGGTTGTATCATTTATGTTTCTCCTTTCCAAGCGCGAAATCGTAACTTTTTATTATACTTTTTTAGATGATTGACTACATAATTACTATAATTTAATTTTTAATTTGAATAATTTTTAATTTAATGTATTTTTATTGAATCTTAATCGGTAATGTGCAGAGAACATAGTTGTTTGACATAATTTGACATTTTATTTGTTACCACTGTTATCTACTAATAATAATTTTACTAATTTGATTTGACTTTAAATTAATATTTAAATATTGATTAATGTCAAATGATTCAACTTTTGAAAAACATTACATTATTATGCAATCGGGTAATAATAATAAATAATTAGTGAATATTGTATGTAATTAATTCATATATGTATACTAACATACTTGATTTCATTTACTAACGAATTAGGCATTACTGTAATCGTGTGTTAGTTAGTGAATATTATTTAATAAATAAATAAAATAATTAGGAGTAGTTGAAGGAGTAGTAGTTAACTCAATTTGTCTAATATTTTAGTTCGGTCCAGTTCGTTTTCACCGTACAATATATTCGTTTATTTTGCTCACGTATAAAAACTTGTTTTGAAAAAACACAAAATACAATGCTAGAGTGGACTTTTATCATCACCTCATGCGTTTGATTTGTAATTAAAAGAAATTTTATGTAGAGTAACTTGTCAGATTTCTAACGAACTTGATACAAGTATGGCGGAGTTTTTCGTCTAGTCATTATCAATGATTCAGGGATTATTTTTAAAAATTTGTTATAAATTGCCTTTCACTTTTCTCGAGAGTTCCAAGTTAACCCGAAGCGAATTTAAATACGATTACTAAAATAGTCAGTCATGTTTTTCCACGAATTCTTGTAATAGAAGAGTTTGAAGAATACGTTAGGATAATAAATAAATGACATTGTAAATTGAAAATTGTTTTAATGTAGTTTTTTTTTTAATTCTTATTTAATTGTGCCGTGTTGATTTTAAATAGCACCACTCCCTTTCTTTTTGTGGATATCGTAGGTAGCGACTAAGGGACAAACTCTAGGAGGTAGACAATAGCGTCTTCTTGAGTAACATCAACACCCACTACGGTCCCACGCTTTCTAGGCGCGGTGACTATTTTCAGGAATCCCCATTGGGGGAGATCTATACCCAGCAATGGTCCTCAAAGTACTGATGGATAGATGTAGGGACGGAATTGAGAAAGATATCTTACATAAAGCTCTCATGCTTAGGTACTTATGAGTTTTTGCCAGTAATACATGCATGTTATGGTGTAAAAAGTTTAATGACTCGTTTTATTAATAAGAGGTATAACCATATATTTAAAATCGTAAACTTCGATATATCTGCTTTCTAAAGCTGCTTATTATTTTTAACGACACTTTCCATAATATAAAATATGCATTTCGAAAACAAATAACTTCAATACATTCATATTATGCAGCTCAAAACAACATTAATCTATTTTTATTATTAACAAAATCCATATTGGAAAACCATGTATCATATCATATAGAAAATGTGTATATATTCATCGCATATAATCGGTATTTACCTATAAAATTGCCGTTTTGTCATGAAATACATGAAGCGTATTTTTTTATTTCTATTAATCAAAGTAATATTTGCCAATGCATTCTTGACGAAATCAGCTGGACGGGAGGCAACAAATTCTTCAAAGGCATTTTGTACTGCTTCTCGGGTATTGAATTTTTTTCCCGCCAAGAAGTTATACAAATTCTGGAAAAAGTAGTAGTCTGTAGGCCCAATGTCTGGTGAGTACCGTGGGGACCGTCTGCTGTGCAGTATGAGGTCGCCCGTTGTCGTGCAGGAGCAGTGGAGTCGAACGATTGACCAAAGCTGGTTGGAGACGTGCGAGCTGCTCCATCATTGTGTTCAGTTCTTCACAGTACAATGCTCATCCCGTTTGGTAAGAAGCTGTGATGAATTACACCCGCGTTAAACCACCAAACAGTGACCATCACTTTTCGGGGGGTAAGTTTTCGTTTAGGGCATTGTTTAGGTGCTGAACCAGGATTGTTTGTAGTGTTCGCTCTGTAAACGTCGTTGCTGTTGCTTGCCGCTTGTGCCGCTTTGTTGCCACGACGTTCTCATACTCCATAATTACTCGAATTTTTAACGTATTCATGGTGACGAAAAATGTATCAATGCGATGAAAACAAAACACTAACTATTAAACAAATGACGATTAAAAAAAATAACTCCATGTTTGAATAACATTAAATTGAAATTAGAATTATCAGCCCAAAAAATATTTTGATTTGAAATGGTCAGTACGGCAGTGCGGCAATTTCATAGATAAAGACCTAATATTTTTGGCTACTTCATTGTATTTTATTTACGCTATATATTATGCACAATGAGGCGATGGTTACAAAAAGAATAGTCTGCCAGCGTCTTAAAGTACACTAAAATTAAACTATTTCTTTAGGACGATATTTAAAACCGGAGTAAATATTAGCTGAAAGAAAAATACTGAATGCTGGCACATCAATCATTCGTTCGAGACAACCTTGCGTATTGAATTTTTTTTAACCGTACAATTGTGCAAATAAAACCTTCGTATACGCACATTATTTTTCTTTTTCAAATTTTCGTGTTTTCTTTATATTGAAATAGAAAAAATATGATTATACATATTATTTTTGGTTTACTTTCAATGAAGATTGGAGTGAGCTTTTGTCATCTTGAATATATCTTAATGGCGCACAATATTATGTTTTTCTTTGTTTAATATTGTAAATATTAAACAAAGTAATAAAGTATAAAGAATTAAGTATAAAGGGGAAGAGATAGGTACTATGTCCTTGCACGGCAACCTCCTTGCATCAATTTCCGAACTGAACAAAAACACAAGGTACATTATATTTTATAATGAATGAATATTTAAAGAACATCAATCCGAAAATTTCGGAAAAAGTGTGAAAAATCAAGCGTGTTCTTGAGTAAACCACCTTTATTATATCGTGCTAGGTCTCATAACAAACCTTGCTAAGATGCAAGTGTGATACATTCTAGGTATCGTTGACAAGGAATGGGAACAGCAATATTAGAATTCATAGCATGTTTCGATAGATAAATGCCTATAGGTACGGTAACAGAGCGTAATAAGACGGCCAGGCATCCGTTTATTGTAACTTTTCCTGCAGACAGTATTATATCATCAAGGTACCCCACTGCTGGGCACGAGTTTATCCAGACAGAAGTATTTCATAGTGAACCATGCTGGTCGGACATTTTGGTAGTATTCAAAAATTTTTCAGACACTTTTTGAGTCGGTAGTAGATACTCTTACTTGTACAGCTTCGAAGGCTGCACGGCCCTATCAGTTTCCGCCTTTCAACAACAGTGTTAACCGCTGCTGTGTTCTGGAGTTGGAAAGTTGTAGTACTGATGGGTGTGGTAAGGGAGAAAGGGAGAGGCTCTTTTACGAGTAGTTCCAACTTAGTCCTTACTTAGCAACACATCTGTGGCAAAATTCTATCTATCTGATTATATATGTCTATGAGCGTTACTTGTCACTGACCATTATGTGCAATGCATGTTCGTTTGCTAGTATCATTATATAACAAAATGCAAAAGTTCATGATACCGACACGATAAATAATTAAGTGCCAAGCAAAGCTGCTTACGTATTTACTCTCTAATTTACGTTCCTTAATGACTTAGATCGAGATTTCTCGGAAGTGGGCACATCTTAATAAACCCAGGTTCATTATCGCAGCCGGAAGATATTTTAATGGAAAATTATTTGACTTGTTTCCGGTGTTTCTTGGTTAATGCTAACGATGTTTTTATGACGTCAGGTGCTAGACACATATAATGTTTAATAATAATATCAATAGAATACTAACACTTCTAGACATTTATTTATTTACTAGAATATTCCCGCGGCTCCGCACAGTTCCAAACCAGGAGTTTATTATGTAGGTATGTTTTGTGTATTTACAGATGAGTGAAGTTTATTCCCTGGATGTAGTCAATAAGTACCTAATGAGGATTTAACTATATCTGTAAAAAGAAAAAAATCTTTCGATCATAGAAAAGCATCAAATAACAAGAAAATATGGCAAAATTCACATAGAAGACAACATACTATTTAGGGAATGCGACGAATATTTTTTTAAATGCTCAGCAGTAACGTTTTGAGCTCGTTTAATTGGTAATTAACCACAGAATTTAATGTTTAAGTTTGACTTTTAATAAATATTTATAATTATAAATAAACAGTGTTAGTATTCAATTTCTTTTTCTACCCATTGGTTGCTTATATTTAGTAGAAGGCAATTTTAAATGAACAATAAGTTATTAACTATGAGAAATTGATTTTTTTCTATAGTATGGAAGTAGCAAACGAGCATGCAGCCCACCTGATGGTAAGTGGCTACTGCCGCCCATGGACATCTGTAATCAACCCTATGCAAGATCAAAGTCTTACCTAAGGTTAGCCACAGATGCGTTGCTATCCTGAGGACTAAGATGGAATGCCTCGGAAAAGTATGTCTCCCTTACCACACCCTTCAGACCAGAACACAACAGCGTATAAAACTGCTGTTATTAAGCAGAAATAAGTGTGGCGGTGGTGCTTCCGGAGTCGAACCACAAAGAGTTCTACCACCTTCATCGATTTAATTTGACCGATATCTTTCTTTCATTCAGAATAAGAATTGAATCTTACCCATGATATTTAAATTATCAAAATTCGAGGATATATGTTATCTAAAATAGATCCGTTCAAAGTTACCCAAAACTTAAAGTAACTTTGAATGCTCTCTAAAGCCCATTTTTCTCTCATTTTTTTTCTAAATACTCAGAAATACAGTTAAAAATTCAAAATTTCAATTTACAAAACATATAATAAGGTTATTCCATTCTTTTATAATTAGAAATATCAGAGAAAGTCATTCAAAGTTACCTAAGAAATATAACATTTACAGTTATTTTAGTTTTGTCATTTACAGAAATTACTACACAAGCAAGTTTGTTAAGCAGACTTTTGTGTTGGATTTCTCATTTAATATTTAAGTAACAATTTATTCTTTATTTTTATCATTTTAATTTAATTTAGGAATAAATAAAATTCAATATTTATACTTACTTTAATTAAAGTATAAAGTATTTATTGTATACAGAATTAAATGTTATTAAAGCATACTAGGTATTCATGATATACGTGAAAAATGCGCTTCTCAGGTTCTTTTTTGTCATTTTTTCATAAATATTCAGAATATTCTAGTCGTTTCCTTGCAGACGAGACGCAGATTCTAAAGCATTGCATTTAATATTATAACAAGGTCCCTACGTAATGTACTTACATTAAAGATGGAAGAAAATGACTACCAATAAAAGTATAATATATAACGCTGATGTATAAAAATAATTACCGACCAAGG